>JAQFZT010001353.1:0-15683 GCA_034696325.1 Camisiidae sp.
ATCTGTGGATTGTGTTAATTAATTGATGTCTTTCTTCACTAAACAAAACACAATCAAAGATGACATGAATCGGTGTTTCAACACTTAGCCCGCAATCGCACAAATCATTTTCTCTTATTTTAAAACGTTTTAAATAGAGATTGAACTTTCCGTGGCCTGAGAGGTATTGTGTGATAAAATAGTTTGGTTTCAAGTAATTGATGGCAAGTCTATCACTTATTTTTGGGAAAAATTGTTTTGTTTGTGAAGCTTTTGAGGTGTTTTTCCACAATATTTCCCACTCATTCACTGTCACTGTATTGAAGTGTCTTTTAGCGAATGAGAGCGGAAATGAGTTATAAATCGAAGCACTGATGTCTATATCGGCCGCTTCTTTGGCTAAAAAGTCGGCTCTTTCATTGCCTTCGATTCCTGAATGACCTCTAATCCACTTCACGTGAAACCGCACTTTATTTTCAACACTTTTGATGAGTTTTTTGATATCAAACACTATTGGGTGAGAATTATTTAACTGTTTTATCGCTGAAATAGCACTTTGAGAATCACTATATATACATATTTTTGTTTTATTTGATATTAGGTCGCACTCGACTTCACTTTTTATGAATTCAATTGCCTTTTTATGGTAATCAGTTCTGACTGAAATACCGAACAGAACGGCCCGATTCGGTATTTCTCACTAATTATTTCAATATTATTTTTGAAGACACAAAAAGCTGAGTCAACGTTTGTTTCAACTTTTGAGCCATCGGTGAATATCTCATAATCATAATTAATAGAAGAGTATTCAGTATTAATAAAGCTAATATTTGGAACCAAAGCCGGATGTGGTCTTTGAGAGCAATTTATTTTCCTTTCAAGTGTCTCACAAAGAAGCCCTTCGACTTGAACGCAATTATTGGTTTTTATTTTATTAATTTTGATCAATTCTTTAAGTTTTAAATCAATTGGTTTAATACCTGCAATAGTGATTGAAGCCTCATATGATATCGTACTGTACGGACCATTTTTATTGCATAAAGTCTTTGGATTTTCTTTAATTTAATTATTTGTTTTTGTTTTAGATCTTGTCCCCAAACTGAACATCAGTACAGTATTGAGGATTCGATGACTGAGTTGTAAATGAGTTTTAGGGAATCAAAAGACAGACCAAAATTGATTGGCCTCAATGTGGCAAAAAATTGAAAACAGGTTACAGACTCAATCTTCATCTTAGGATTCATAACAATCATAAGAGATATTCCTGTCATTGGCCCGGATGTCAGTATAAATGTGTTGATTCCGCAAATTTTGTCAAACATATGAAAATTGATTCAAAAAACAATTGTTTGACTTAAGTACTCATAACTCATAAGTTTTTACTCATTTATCAAATGCGAACTCAATACTGGTATCTAATTCTTAACTAAACCTTTATCTGTATTTTCGGTTCAGATAAAGAAAATCTTTTCCAAATTAAAAAAAATCTAAACAAATATCTCATGTCATACGGAATCTTTTTATCCATTTTTCGTTCAAAATAAGTTTATGTAATATAACAAAAACCCCTATAAATTATGTTTTCAATTATAATAGAGTTTTCATATTTTTATTGACAACTAAATTATTCAAATTTATAACTATTAGTTATAATAACATGTCAATAAATAAAAGCAAATTCAATAATAAAATCTCTTTAATTGAAAACAACCATATTTTTGATGAATTAAAACATGAAAATAATAGACTTAATAATGAATTATTGTTTGCGAATAAATGTTTATTTGTTTTGACAAAATTTAAGTGTTTTTTGAATAATATTTGCGATAAAATTAAATCAGAATTAAATTCAGAAGAGATTCAAGATTTACAACAATTAGAGAATGAATACAAACAAGTTTTGGGAGAAAAAGATATTAAAATCAATGAAACAAATATTGAAGAAATTGAACATAAAGTGAATGTAAAGAAAGTTTTCACGAATAAAACTTTGAATAAAAAAGGGAATGATTTGAAGACTAAATCCAAGACTAATTTAAACAAAAAGAAAAGTAAAATTATATGCGATTATATCGGATGTGAAAAAAGATTCAAAAGGAGATCTGATTTAATAGACCACAAGAACACTCACTATGGGATCAAACCTTATAACTGTACGACTTCTGGATGTGAAAAATCATTTTATAGTCAGAATTCAATGCAAAAACACTGTAAAATATTTCATAGTCCAAAAACATTGATTTGTGATTTTATGAATTGTGGCAAAACTTTTAAAACTGTTACCACTTTAAGTCGTCATAAAACTAGTGTTCACTTTAGTTCTGAGAAACCATTTAAATGTGATTATCCCTCGTGTGAGTTCAGGTACACAAATCAATCAGAGCTCACAATACATAAGAACACTCATGCAATTGAAAGACCTTTTAATTGCACTTTTGATGACTGTTTCAAAAGTTTTAAAACTATTCATGCAGTTAAAGCACATTTATTAAGTCATAATACAGACAAACCATTTAAATGCAAATTCAATGGATGTAATGCTAGTTATAAAAGGGAAAGAGTATTAAGATTTCATCAATTATTGCATACAAACCAGTTACCACTTCTGTCCTGTGATTGGCCCGGATGTGAATACACCACCAGAAGAACCGAATCTCTTAAAACTCACGGAGACGTTCATTTAGAAGACATGAATTATTTGTGTGATTGGCCTCAATGTGGAAAAAGGTTTAAATCAAAAAAAAGATTAGATCTTCATCTGAGGATTCATACCAATGATAAGAGATATTCATGTCATTGGCCCGGATGTCTGTATAAATGTGTTGATTCCGGAAATTTTGCTAAACATATCAAAATTCACTCGAAAAACAATTGTTTAATTTAAAGTTTTTACTGGTATTTAATTTTCAACTAAAACTTTGTATGAATTTCCAGTTTATATGAAAATGTTTTTTTAAAGTTCAAAAATTGAGAATATATTTCTCGAGAACAGAAACTAAATTTCAAAAGTCTTTATTTGACTTTAAGCATTAAAACATTAGTATTCAGTGTTATTTAATGTTAAACCACTTCTTATTAAATTAGTTTAAGTGATAAATGTGGACAACAATAGTGTGAAATCTTTCTATTTAGTGAACGTAAATATGGTTACAATATTTGATTGAATTTTTTGCTTTTATATCAACGCTTTCTTTAATGCAATTGAAAATAGATGAAAATGTTTTGTTAAAATTTCAATACAAGTTCAAGTTTTTTCTATACACTGTTTTGGTTCAAAATAAGTTTATGTAATATAACAAAAACCCCTATAAATTGTGTTTTCAATTTTAACACAGATTTCATCTGTTTATTGATAACAAAATTAGCACTAATTGTCAAATAACTGATAGTAAAATGTCAATAAATAAAAGGAAAATTAATAATAAAATGCCTTTAATTCAAATCAACGATATTTTTGATGAATTAAAACATGAAAATAAAACACTTAATAATGAATTATTGTTTGCGAATAAATGTTTATTTGTTTTAACAAAATTTAAATGTTTTTTGAATAATATTTGCGATAAATTGAAATCAGAATTAAATTCAGAAGAGATTCAAGATTTACAACAATTAGAGAATGAATACAAAGGAGTTTTGGGAGAAAAAGAAAATCAAACCTCAAGTACAAGAAGTGCTCAACAAATTGAACATAAAGTGGATGTAAAAAACGTTTTCACGAATAAAAGTTTGAACAAAAAACAAATTAATAATAATACGAAACGAAACAATTTGAAAACTAAATCTAAGATTAATTTAAACAAAAACAATAGATTATTGACATGTGATTATATCGGATGTGAAAAAAGATTCAAAAGAAGATCTGATTTAATGGATCACAAGAACACTCACTATGGGATCAAACCTTATAATTGTACGACTTCTGGATGTGAAAAATCATTTTATAATTACAAATCAATGCGAAATCATATAAATATATTTCATAGTCTCGAAACATTTGTTTGTGATTTTATGAATTGTGGCAAAACTTTCAAAACGGGTCCCGCTTTGAGTAGTCATCAAATAAATATTCACTTCAGTTTTGAGAAACCGTTTAAATGTGATTATCCTGAGTGTCAATACAGATATACAACACAATCAGAGATCAAACAACATAAAAATACATTGCATTCAAATGAGAGACCGTTTAAGTGCACTTTTCATAATTGTTTTAAAAGTTTTAAAACTATTTATGCAGTTGAAGAGCATTTGTTGAGTCATAATATAGAAAAACCATTTAAGTGTACATTCAATGGATGTAATGCTAGCTTTAAAAGGAAGAATACTTTAAGAGCTCATCAATTATTGCATACAAACCAATTACCACTTCTGTCCTGTGATTGGCCCGGATGTGAATACAACACTAGAAGAATTAATAGTATGAGAACACATCGATTGACTCATTCTCAACATTTCAATTGTGTATGTGATTGGCCTGAATGTGGAAAAAAATTTAAATCAAAACAAAGATTAAACCTTCATCTGAGGATTCATAACAATGATAAGAGATATTCATGCGTTTGGCCCGGATGTCAGTATAAATGTGTTGATTCCGGAAATTTTGTTAAACATGTGAAAATTCATTCAAAAAACAATTATTTGGCTTAAAGTTTTTACTCATTTATTAAATGCAAACTAAATAGGAGTACAGTCTATCCCGCTTATAGTGAACCCGGTTATAGTAAACACTTTTGGCCGCACAGACACGCTCAAAAAAGGTCTAAACAAATATCTCAACTCATTTCTAGAAAATAAATATAAAATTGTTATCAAAGAAAATTTATAAAATTTTAGTATGTTTCACAAAAATAAAAACAATTGTAAAAAACATTAAACTCTTTACGTCACAAATTAATACAAAGTGTATTATTTTGGTTATAATTCTTTTGGAGTTTAGGGTTTAGTCATCAAAAAGTTTACTATTAATGAAGAGTTAAGTAAAAAATAATGAATTTATTTTAGAGTAGTGTAAGTAAAACAATTGCGCGCATTAGTGATGGAAAACTCTATTGTTGGGGATATAATACATATTTATGAGTTGATGACACCCGCAAGTGATAAACAACTATTAAGACTATTTATAAATGTAAATGCTTTTCAGTTTCTGTACACTGTTTTCGTTCAAAATAAGTTTATGTAATATAACAAAAACCCCTATAAATTGTGTTTATTTTGTATTGTGTTATCATTTGTTTAATGGCTTTCATAATTGTGTTGATTCAGCAAATTTTGTTAAACATATGAAAATGCATACGAAAAACAATTGTTTGACTTAAAGTTTTCACTCAATACTGGTATCAAATTATGAACTAAACCTTTGTGTGAATTTGAGTTTAAGTCAAACTTTGGTTCACAATATGCTAAAAGTTTGAAAACTTTGCATCTGTTCACTCGACTTGTCATTCATACTCAATAAAAGAAGTTTGACTTCTCGAAGAAGAAGAAGATTGAGATGTTGGCAGAAAGATATTTAATAATTTTCTTAAGAGTTAGACTTAAACTAAAATAGATTATAATTTGATTTATTAGTTTTTATATTTGATATTTGTATCTCAAGTTGACATAAGTTTTATTCAAATAATTTCAATACATTTCAGTTTATTTTAAGTGTTTAATTAATCAATTAATATCTATAATATATTTCGAATGATTAACAAATATTATTAATTAAGTGAATAAAAATTCAACAGTTTCTGAATTACAGGAGAAAATATAACATGAAATCAGCTATAAATATAACAATTTATTCAAAACTACTAAACGATTAACGAAATTAATCTAAATTTTGCTCATTTTGATAATTGTGTTGACTCTTCGGAAGATTATTTTCTTCTCGAATTACAGGAATAACTCGTTGGCCATGAGATTGAGGTTCGATCGGCTTCTTGAGTGCCTCAATGATTAAAATACCTTTTGGTGTTAGCGATGACACAACAGTTTCAGGTTCGACATCATCCGGAAGTGGATATCGACGCTTGAACTGACGGCTAACTAAACCCAATCTATCCTTCTTTTCATCATGTTTTCCAATAACCACAACATTATTGTCAATAGTCTTGACTGTTATCTCGTTGGGCTCGAAATGACTCACATCTAACTTGATCTCAAACTTTTTAGTGTCGTTCTTAACTTGATTGGGATCTGAAGCCTGTTTCTTGAGACCAAGTCCTAGAAAAGTAGCCAAAATTTGTTGAAATTGATCGATATTCAGATCATTATTGGGTTGACTGTCGTTTGATTGAGAAGTTCCTGCTCTGCAAAAGTTGGCATCACTTGTCTGTGAGCCCTGTTTTGCGTCTTCAATAAGCGATTGGATCTGAAGTTTCCAATGATTCCAGTCCTGATCGAACAGACTCTCAGATAAATTGCAATTTTGCGCACAATTCATAAGTTGAGGAATAATTATATCCAAAAGTGCCATAACTTTAATAATTTGTCAAACTTTTCAAATTAATTTGTTATGAAAATTAGTTAGACTTAACTTTTTTAAACTCTTAACTCTGTATGAGATCTAATGAACTGATGCCTCGGTTTATATACAGTTTGAGAAATTGCTGAATCATTTAAACTAACTTTTAATATGATTAACTCATGTAATGATAACTTTTCCAAAGGTAACAACTAATGATTGCGCATGTCTTATGTAACCATTCATAGCAATAACATTACAATAAAATAGCGTATGTTTCATAAGCTATTCTCGATTGTTCGAGAAGTATCCCGAAAGACAACTTCACTGTATGTCATCATAATTGCATCATAGCATCAGTTTTTGAATGCGCGAGAAATGACTTCGCATTTTTGAAACCAAGTATATAAAGTGTTCCTTAACTCCATTCATAGCATTAACTGTTGAGTATTGGGTTCTAAACATTTACTCAAGTTTTAGAAACAAAATTCAATTTCTATCAATTTTTAAAAGCTTTCTTTTTGTGAAAAAGTTGTTTACAGACGAAACTATGGCTTTTTACAGTTCGTGTCCTTATACTTCTCGTCAAAAATGGGCAAATTGTGGCCAAAGAAGCTCTTGTGGTCGCAGAGGTTTTCGTGATCGAAGAACTCCTCAAGACATGTTTGATATGGATTGGAATGACTGGAACTTACAGTTATCTCTACTCTCGGACTACAACTCTGAAAAAGATCACCAGAAAGAGGTCAATAGAGTCCCTCCGGTTGGAAACGACGGCAATAAATTTGAGATCCAGTTAGATGTGAGTCATTATTCTCCTGAAGAATTGACTGTTAAGATTGTGGATAACAATATTGTTATCGATTGTAAACATGAAGAGAAGAAAGACGATTACGGGTGGATTAGCAGACAATTCACCCGTAAGTTTGCACTTCCAGACGATGTGGACATTGAAAAAGTTCACTCAACCCTATCATCGAATGGTGTGCTCACTGTTGAAGTGCCCAAAAAGATCTTCAAGAGTAAAGAGGAAAATCTTATTCTGATTCCTGTTATTCATGAGAAAGAATCGCTTAATACTAATGAAGGAAATGATAATCATTTTGAAGTTATTGATAAAGTCGATAATGAAAAGAGTGGCCAAAAACAAGATCAGCAAAAAGAAGACTAGAATTGATTCTTTAAAATTTATTTCAAATATTTATTGTTTAACATTAAGTTTAAAGTTATAATAAGTTTTTGTATTTTTTCCTATGCATTGAACTTATTAAATATTTATCAAAATTTTAAGTTTTGTTAATCATAAAATTTTTTTTTTATTTAAATTATTCTAAAGACTTACAGTATTATTATTATAATGAATGATCGATTGAAAAATCAATAAAATATTGCACTTTAAAGGTTTAATGTGATAATACATTTTATAAAACAACTATTTTGTATGCAATATAACAAAAATCCCTTTAAATTGTGTTTTTCTAGTATTTTGAGATTAAACTAAAATAATTTTCATGTTTGTTTACAACAAAATTTATAAAAATCAGTACTTATTTTGAAACAATTGATGATAAAATATTAATAAATTAAAGTAAAATCAATAACAAAATGTCTTTAATTGAGATCAAAGATAATTTCGATGAATTAAAAGATGAAAATAAAAGACTTAGTAATGAATTATTGTTTGCGAATAAATGTTTATTTGTTTTGACAAAATTTAAGTGTTTTTTGAATAATATTTGCGATAAATTTAAACCAGAATTAAATTCAGAAGAGATTCAAGATTTACAAGAATTAGAGAATGAATACAAACAAGTTTTGAGAGAAAAAGATATTAAAATTAATGAAATAAATATTGAAACAAATATTGAAGAAATTGAACATAAAGTGGATGTAAAGACAGTTTTCGCGAATAAAAGTTTGAATAAAAAAGAAATTAATAATAATAAAAAACGAAATAATTTGAAGACTAAATCTAAGATTAATTTAATGAAAAACAAAAGTAAAATTTGTGATTATATCGGATGTGAAAAAATATTTAAAAGTAGATCTGATTTAATGGATCACAAGAACACTCACTATGGGATCAAACCTTATAATTGTACGACTTCTGGATGTGATAAAGCATTTTATAGTAAGGATTCAATGCGAAGTCACTGTAAAATAGTTCATAGTCTCGAAACATTCAGTTGTGATTTTATGAATTGTCGCAAAACATTCAAAACAATTAGCGCTTTAAATCGTCACAAAACAAGAGTTCACTTCAGTTTTGACAAACCGTTTAAATGTGATTATCCTGAGTGTCAATACAGATATATAAATCCATCTGAGCTCACATTACACAAGAATACATTGCATTCAAATGAGAGACCGTTTAATTGCACTTTTGATAATTGTTTTAAAAGTTTCAAAACTATTTATGCAGTTGAAAGTCATTTATTGAGTCATAATATAGAAAAACCATTTAAATGTAAATACAATGGATGTAATGCTAGCTTTAAAAGGAAGAATACTTTAATAACTCATGAGTTATTCCATACAAACCAATTACCACTTCTGTCCTGTGATTGGCCCGGATGTGAATACACCACCAGAAGACCTGATAATCTTAAAAAGCATAGAGTTGTCCATTCAGAAGACATTAAATGTGTGTGTGATTGGCCTGAATGTGGAAAAAGGTTTAAATCAAATCATAGATTAAATCTTCATCTGAGGATTCATAACAATGATAAGAGATATTCATGTCATTGGCCCGGATGTCAGTATAAATGTGTTGATTCCGGCAATTTTGTTAAACATATCAAAATTCATTCAAAAAACAATTGTTTGACTTAAAGTTTAACTGATCTTTTTAAATGCAAACTAAATATGAGTACAGTTTAAAAATTATAACTAATTGTAAAACAATTCGGGGGTTTTGAAAATAGATATTTCGGTTCACAAAAGTTAGAACTAATTTCCAAATTACAAGAGAATATTTTTGAAAAAATGAACATAAAGTGGATATAAGGAAAGTTTTCACGGATAAAACTTTCAATAAAAAACAAATTAATAATAATAAAAAGCGAAATAATAATAATAAAAAAGGAAACAATTTGAAGACTAAATCTAAGAATAATTTAAACAAAATCAAGAGATTATTGATACGTGATTATATCGGATGTGAAAATAGATTTAGCAGAAGATGTAATTTAATGGATCACAAGAACACTCACTATAGGATCAAACCTTATAATTGTACGACTTCTGGATGTGAGAAAACATTTTATAGTAAGGATTGAATGCGAAGCCACATTAGAAAAGTTGATAGTCTCGAACCGACATTTAGTTGTCATTTTATGAGTTGTGGCAAAACTTTCAAAACCATAAGCGCTTTAAGTGTTCACAAAACAAGAGTTGACTTGAGTTTCTCAAAACCGTTTAAATGTGATTATCCCTCGTGTTAATACAGATACACAACACAAACAGAGATCAAATCACATGAAAACAAACACACAAATGAGAGACCCTTTAAATGCACTTCTGATAACTGTATGAAAAGTTTTAAAAGTATTTATGCAGTTAATGCAGTGTATTAAGTCATAATACACACAAACCATTTAAGTGTACACTCAATGGATGTAATGCTAGTTTCAAAGATAAGAGATATGTAAGAACTCATCAATTATTATTGCATAAAAACCAAATGCCACTTCTGTCCTGTGATTGGCCTCAATTTAATTATTTATTTATTGTTAAATTTAAAAGTTTGATCCGTACTCCACACAAGTACTATACGGATCGTTAATACAGTTTAGATATTTGTAAAAACACTATAATAGTTATCATTAATCAAATTTATCAAATTTTTATCAAATAAAAGAAAATTCATTTTTTTGTTATATTTAAATGCTGTTTAGAAATATGTTAAATTGAATAAATAGATGTTTTTTCTAATAATAAAATAGGATTTATTGTCCATTTGAGGGCAAGTGTTTGTACTTGATATATATTTATCGCAATCATATATTATAAGTAGCGGTGATTCAATTGATTGATTGCATCCACACATATAATTATGAGATAAATGAAATGTGACTTCTAAACACTTATTTGAATATTATCCTGTGATAAATGCATTTATTTGAATTGTTGGATTATGAATATCAATCATTTAAGTATTAGGACCAGTATTTTTTCTGTCCTAAAGTTAAGACAAAATTTGTCACTTTTCACAGAACAGTTAGAAATAGTTTCAATTTTTTTACCTAAAATAATATTCAATTTAATCATAATTATTAAAAACCATTAAAAAATCATTAAAAATCTTTTGCAACCTCTTTTGCAATTTTATAGCATTAAAAGTATCAAAAGTTTATGTAATATAACAAAAACCCCTTTAAATTGTGTTTACATTATTATACGTTTTCAAAAATTTTCTTATTGACTATTATTTAAAACAAAATTAATGAAAATTAGTCCTAATTGTGAAACAATTCATAATAAAATGTCATTAAATAGTAAGAAAATTAATAATAAAATGCCTTTAATTCAAATCAACGATATTTTTGATGAATTAAAACATGAAAATAATAGACTTAATAATGAATTATTGTTTGCGAATAAATGTTTATTTGTTTTGACAAAATTTAAGTGTTTTTTGAATAATATTTGCGATAAATTTAAACCAGAATTAAATTCAGAAGAGATTCAAGATTTACAAGAATTAGAGAATGAATACAAACAAGTTTTGAGAGAAAAAGATATTAAAATCAATGAAATAAATACTGAAACAAATATTGAAGAAATTGAACATAAAGTGAATGTAAAGAAAGTTTTCGCGAATAAAACTTTGAGTAAAAAAGAAATTAATAATAATAAAAAGCGAAATAATCTGAAGACAATTAAGAACATTAAAAACAGAAACACTAGAAATATATGTGATTATATCGGATGTGAAAAAAGATTTGCCAGAAGAGCCTCATTAATGGATCACAAGAACACTCACTATGGGATCAAACCTTATAATTGTACGACTTCTGGATGTGATAAGAGATTTCATAGTCTAAAATCAATGCGAAGTCACTGTAAAATAGTTCATAGTCTCGAAACATTCAGTTGTGATTTTATGAATTGTCGCAAAACGTTTAAAACTAATCGCTATCTAAGTATTCATAAAACTTCAGTTCACTTCAGTTTTGAGAAACCATTTAAATGTGATTATCCTGAGTGTCAATACAGATATACAACACAATCACAGCTCACAACACATGAAAATACATTGCATTCAAATGAGAGGCCCTTTAAGTGCACTTTTGATAATTGTTTGAAAAGTTTTAAAACTATTTATGCAGTTAAAGAACATTTATTAAGTCATAATACAAACAAACCATTTAAGTGTACATTCAATGGATGTAATGCTAGCTTTAAAAGGAAGAATACTTTAAGAACTCATGAGTTGTTGCATACAAACCAATTACCACTTCTGTCCTGTGATTGGCCCGGATGTGAATACAACACTAGAAGACCCGAATCTCTGAGATCGCATAGAGTTGTTCATTCAGAAGCCACGAAATGTGTTTGTGATTGGCCTGAATGTAGCAAAACGTTTAAATCAAAACGAAGATTAATACTTCATCTCAGGGTTCATAACAATGATAAGAGATATTCATGTCATTGGCCCGGATGTCAGTATAAATGTGTTGATTCTGGAAATTTCGTTAAACATATGAAAATTCATTCAAAAAAAATTCTTTGACTTATGAAATACTGAAATTCTTAACTTTTTTCGTATATTTTTAGTTTTGTTGAATAAAATTTTACAAATTCGAAAACTTCTTAACATTTATTTGAATATATATTTGGGAAATTTGAATTGAAAAAGTGTTTTATTTATCTTTCGATAACATTAGTACTATTTAATATTTAATATAAAATCAAATGAATAAACCATAAAATATTAATAAAGAAAAGCGTCGAAGAGTCTAAAAATGAATTAAAATTTGATTGACGAAAAACAGTTATAGTATTCGAGAAAAACTTTCAAAATAAGTTAGTTTGAGGTTAACTTTTTTCTAAAACGGTATTCAAATAAAAAAAACCACTCCAAACGAGAGCTTAAGTAATATAAGAAAAACCCCGAAATGTTTGTTATTATTTTGAAATGTGTTTACATTTAAAAAGAATTGGCGTTAAAATAGTTTCTAAAATTATACAGAAATGAGTCGTAAAATAGACTTGAAGTAAATTATGTTTTTGATGCATTGGGCGAACATTTCTCTGCATTTATATTTGGGTTCAAATCTGTAGGCATTTCTCAACTAAATATTGATAATCACATCAATAATATTGAGGAGAATTGAGACAACATAATAAAAAACTCAAAAATTAATTATATTTTGCGAATCAAAGTATTATTTTCTTAATTAAATTCAAGAGATTTATTAAAGTATTCGGAATAAATTCGAGGTTTTATTAGACTCGAAACAAAATTAATACAAAAAAGTTTTACAAGAAATCGATGGAAACAAAAAGAGTACGAAATTAAACGATCATTTGGTTAAACACAATAATAATAGCGTTAATAATAATAATAATCAAATAAATTTAAATGACAAACAAAACCAAACAATACCTAAATCTCCAGTTTTTTGGCATTAAAAGGGACCAAAAGTGACAAGAAATTAATGAAATAAATGATAAAAATATGAAATACAAAGAGTTTATGTGATTTGGAAACTATTTAAATGTGAATTAAGGTCACATCAGAGAAGTCATAGAGAAGTCCAACCCATGGAATGCTCGGTTTTGGACTTTAATAAAACATTTTAAGATTAATATGTTATGAAAACACATCAAATACAAAGTAATCAATTGAGGAAAACAATTGCGTGCGAAGACGCAGACTGTGAGCAAGTGTTGAATAATAGAAAACACATTCTAAACCAGATGAAAGTGCATTCAAAAGATAAACAGTTTATTTCATGTGATACGAGTTCACGAAATGGACAAAATTGGGTGTAAAACAAAATAGTTTCATGTTTTTCAATATACATTTGTAAGTGTTTTATTAGAATCTAAAAAGAAAACATTTTTCAAAATTTCAAAACAAATGGATCCGCCACTTATATTAAACGTTTTCTATAAAACATATTGGCTTTAAGGACATGAAGTATATTAATAAATGTTTATGAAAAGACAACTTATTTCAAATTGAATGAAACATACTTTAAAACTCTTACTTATCGTTGCATTGATTGAACAGTTAAATGAGTTCTTATAACTGATCATTTGCTCTAAAATGTAAATCATTTCAATTATTATTACTGTATTTTTAGACAAAAAAGTCTGAAATACAATCAAAATAAGTATTTTATGAACCAAGAGATCAATCCAAGAGATCAATCCAAGAGATGAATACTAAATGAGAGATCTGTTAAATATCTTGCCTTTCCTTTAAAAGTATACCTTTTATTAATTTATTTTTAGTTAAGTCTTAAAGTCGAGAAATTGATGCTTAAGACAATTTATTCGAGCGTTCAATTCAAATATGAAGAGAGAAAAGAGTATTCAAATAGAAGAAACAAAAATGTATATTTCACACAATCTAAAGTTTAATCAATTGATTCATTTAACCACTAATGAGTTTACATTTAATATCTTAAAAACTTTAGGCCAAAAAATTGTTTTTTGAATGAATTTTCATATGTTTACGAAAGTTTCCGGAATCAACACACTTATACTGACATCCGGGCCAATGACATGAATATCTCTTATCATTGTTATGAATTCTCAGATGAAGATTTAATCTATGATTTGATTTAAATTTTTTTCCACATTCAGGCCAATCACACACACAATTGAAATGTTCAGAATGAGTCAATCGATGTGTTCTCATACTATTAGTTCTTCTGGTGTTGTATTCACATCCGGGCCAATCACAAGACAGAAGTGGTAATTGATTTGTATGCAACAACTCATGAGTTATTAAATATCTTTTGCCTTTGAAACTAGCATTACATCCATTGAATGTACACTTAAATGGTTTGTCTATATTATGAGTTAATAAATGTTCTTTAACTGCATAAATAGTTTTAAAACTTTTGAAACAGTCATGAAAAGTGCACTTAAACGGTCTCTCATTTGAATGCAATGTATTTTCATGTATTGTGAGCTCTGATTGTGTTGTGTACCTGAACTCACACTCAGGATAATCACATTTAAATGGTTTCTTAAAACTGAAGTGAACACTAGTTTTATGACGACTTAAAGCGCGATTAGTTTTGAACGTTTTGCCACAATTCATAAAATCACAAATGAATGTACGTTCGAGACTATGAACTATTTTACAGTGACTTCGCATTGATTTCTGACTATGAAATCTTTTGTCACATCCAGAAGTCGTACAATTATAAG
Source organism: Camisiidae sp. (assembly GCA_034696325.1). Lineage (NCBI taxonomy): Eukaryota > Metazoa > Arthropoda > Arachnida > Sarcoptiformes > Camisiidae > Camisiidae sp. The sequence continues at coordinate 14,819 of JAQFZT010001353.1, forward strand.
GTTTGATCCCATAGTGAGTGTTCTTGTGATCCAATAATTCAGATCTTCTGTCAAATCTTTTTTCACATCCGATATAATCACATATATTTCTCTTATTTCTCTTATTTCTGTCGACAATCTTCTTAATTGTCTTCAAATTATTTCGTTTTTTATTATTATTAATTTCTTTTTTATTCAAACTTTTATTCGCGAAAACTGTCTTTACATCCACTTTATGTTCAATTTCTTCAATATTTGTTTCAATATTTATTTCATTAATTTTAATATCTTTTTCTCCCAAAACTTGTTTGTATTCATTCTCTAATTGTTGTAAATCTTGAATCTCTTCTGAATTTAATTCTGATTTCAATTTATCGCAAATATTATTCAAAAAACACTTAAATTTTGTCAAAACAAATAAACATTTATTCGCAAACAATAATTCATTATTAAGTCTTTTATTTTCATGCTTTAATTCATCAAAAATATCGTTGATTTGAATTAAAGGCATTTTATTATTAATTTTCCTTTTGTTTATAAATATTTTATTATCAATTATTTTACAATAAGTGCTAATTTTTATTAATTTTGTTGTAAACAAACAAACGAAAACTCTATTAATTTGATTTAAAAATGATTTGAAGGCAAAATGTGTTGAGACCTGAGTTTGTTTTTGTTTGTATTTATGACGTCATTGACGTGATGTGACAACACGTCTGTATACAAAGGGGAATTCGCACAGCACTATGCGGCTCAGCCTAGGAGATTCATTTTTCTGATCATTTTTTCATAGATAGAGGATCAAAAAATAACATGAGTTTAATTCATGAATTTGACCTATGACCCCCATAGGGGGTGCTATTGATGTTTGAAGGTTAAAAGTTCA
>JAQFZT010001354.1:0-15679 GCA_034696325.1 Camisiidae sp.
TTTCGATATATTATGCAATCCAAGTGATTGTTATATTATTGTATTCGTAAAACAAGCATTTAAATAAAGAAATCAATTTTTTAATGAATAATTAGATTTTTTACAATAAGCTCAAAGCTCAAACTCAAGCTAAGGCTTCCAAGCTCAAGCTCGAAGCTCAAGTTAAAGCTCGCCATAAAAAATAAGCTAAAGCTCAAGCTCAAGCTAAAGCTCATGCAAAGTGAGCTTTTGCTCTTCACTATCTATTATATAGATATTGGACGGATATAAGGGGTGCATAACTTTGGTTTATATAACAATACAAAATCTCATAATATATTGACTCATTTCCCAATATAATCACTAAAATCATAAGTTATGATTCATGTTTATATAGTTTTCTAACTTTATATTTTGTGTTGACTTCCAAAAGAAAGTTTGATTAATGACTTTATGACTCATATGAATGCTGGGATTGCAGAAAACCTTAACTCACACAGCACTCAAATCAGTTAAACTTATTGAATGTTACGCATTGTTTTAAAGTTAGCGAATAATTCCATTCATTATTCAAATCATTACTTTTTGTTATTCAAATTTTTATCAATTTTCACATTCAAATATACTCTCAATTCAATTGAGTTAAACCATTGAAAATCAAATCCAAAAAAGAGGTTTAAGTAAAGTTAAGGTTTTCATATATTGAATGAATAGCTTTGAAACAAACGTTATTTGTGTTGAAATGAATATTACATCACATTTTGTTTCTGAAAACTGAATAAAAATTTTGATTGAATTTCCGAGAATTGAATATAAATATATTTGAAGCACATTTTGAATGAATTTGAATATTTAGTTAAAATTCGTGATAAAATGAATGATAAAATGAATGGTAAAGAAGTTCCACAAGAAATACATTTAGGATTCATGAGAAGAGCAGAACAAATAAACAAAGAAAGAGTTAATAAATTATTACGAATTAATAAACGAAACAAATTATCGGGTATTCTATTGACTGGTTTCGTGGCATCTGTTTGTATGCATTCATTATAAATCAATTATCATTTCTTATTCAATCCATTCATTAAATTAATTACAGACTTGTATTCAATGTTTGCCGTAAAACAAGAAAAGTTTTTGGATGAGATCATAGACATCGATGAATCGAAAGTCATTTCTTCTCCAAAATAATAAACATATGATATTTTGTAAATAGTTTTTAGAAATCATTGTCAAATGTTATAACAATTGTTTTTATTTAAATAAAATGCATAGAAATGAGTGATTAATAAAAATAATTATCAAATTTAACTGTTATTTACAAATAACTAACAATAGAAAAGTATAACAAATTGATTACATCCTAAAAATACCGAATTTGGTTTCGGGAATACTTGCATTGAGGGCTGCACTCAAACTGAGTCCGAGCACTCGTCTTGTGTCTATCGGATCAATGACTCCATCGTCCCAAAGACGAGCACTTGAGTAATAAGGACTGCCCTCTGCTTCAAATTTGGCAATAATCGGCTCTTTTATGGCCTTCTCTTCCTCTTGTGTCAAAGTGTTATTCTCTCTTAATTTCTGATCTCTAGTAATAGTGGTCAAGACATTTGCCGCCTGTTCGCCGCCCATAACTGATATCCTAGAGTTGGGCCACATATATAGAAATCTGGGCGAATACGCGCGACCACACATTCCGTAATTGCCGGCACCATAAGAGCCGCCAATAATGACCGTAAGTTTGGGCACTTGAGCACATGCAACTGCAGTGACCATTTTTGCCCCATGTTTTGCAATACCACTACTCTCTGCTTCGCGTCCGATCATAAATCCAGTTATATTTTGCAAAAATACGATCGGAATCTTTCTTTTGCAACACAATTGTATGAAATGTGAGCCTTTGAGCGCTGATTCAGAAAATAAAACGCCATTATTTCCAATAACTCCTATCGGATATCCGTAAAGGCGACCAAACCCTGTCACTAAAGTGTCTCCGTATTGAGCTTTGAATTCATCGAAATGACTTCCGTCAACAATCCTCGCAATTACTTCTCTCACATCGAAAAGCTTTTTAAGATTACAGCCCACTATTCCGTATAAGTCTTCTAACGGCCACTTCGGCTCTTCAACATTTGAAGATATGGTCACTTCTGGTTTCTTTTCTCTATTTAAATTTGAGACAATCTTTCGTGTGATATGTAGTGCGTGTCTGTCGTTAATGGCATAATAATCGGTTACACCTGACTTACTATAATAAAAATGTTTAATAAAATTAATTACTCTGTACTTAATGTCTAATTAAATGGTTCTATAGAAAGATGAAACATATATTCTTCTCTGTTTTCAAAAGAAAGCTAAAAGTCTAAAAGCAAAAAGTAAAACAAGTTAATTGAGAAATAAGTGGCTTAAAGTTGTGAACTCAGATCACAAAATTGTGTGCAATTTCAAACTTTTATCTATTGAATTGATTTTAAAAACTTATTATTCAGAGAACATTTATCGGTAATCATTGAATTGTTACTATATTATAGTCTAAATCATAATGAATACTAAGAAGAATGCATTGAAACTTCTGTTATAAGATAGAAATGATCATTAATTGAGGCTTTTTTCAAATATCATAATTTATCTAAATTTAGTTCTTAATTATCTAAAAAGAAAATTTGAAAAGTGTTTAATAAGTTGTTCATTGCATTCATATTCAGGTTTTTGTTAACATAATTTTTTTTAAGTTTCATAAAGACAATTAATTTAAGAACTTTTGCAAAGGAATTACGTATTTTGTATTGAATGAAATAATCTTCTATTTTTATATTAAAATAATTGATAAAAAGTTAGAGCAGATAACAAAAGTGCAAATCACCTGCAATGCATGTCTGCTCCACCCAATTCTTCAGCTGAAATTTCTTCTCCAGTGGCAGCTTTGACAAGAGGAGGTCCGCCTAAGAATATAGTCCCTTGTTGTTTGACTATAACATTTTCATCAGACATTGCGGGCACATAAGCGCCTCCAGCCGTACAATTGCCCATCACTACAGATATCTGTGGGATTCCCATCGAAGACATGACTGCCTCGTTATAGAATATTCTACCGAAATGAGAGACATCTGGAAAGATCTCTGACTGATGGGGAAGATTAGCGCCTCCGGAGTCAACCAAATAAATACACGGCAAATGGTTTTGTAGAGCTATCTCTTGTGCTCTTAAATGCTTTTTAACAGTTAACGGATAATAAGTGCCCGCTTTGACAGTGGCATCATTTCCAACTACCATACACTCCATTCCACATATTCTTCCAATTCCTGTTACAATTCCGGCTCCATTTACCACTTCTTCGCCATAACATTGATATCCAGCTAAAGGGGAGAGTTCTATGAAAGGAGAGTTTGAGTCTAATAAACAATCAATTCTTTCGCGAACTAATAGTTTTCCTTTAGAAGTGTGTCGTTTTCGTGACTTTTCATCTCCACCTGTGCTTACTTTCAAAACAGTTTCTTTTAATTGATTCACTAATTTTTGCATTTCTGAGTAATTGTTCTGCAATAATAAAGACAGTCTTTAAATGGATTTTAATGGGGAACAAGTGGCAGATGTTTGTCGTTTATTTCTTACTTTGTATTCATCTGTTTGTCTATTGATTTCAGTTCCTATCACTGGATATTTGTTCCAATGACACCATCGTTTACTTCCTGTGTTTCTCATCCAAACTTTACTCAAACGCTTCAAAATCATCATTTTTTATTCAATTTCTCTTATTTTATACAAAATTTCATTTTATTATTAAATATATTCTAAATAAAAAGTACGTTTAGAACCAATCGCTCGAAGTTTAAATGTTAGAAAAGTGTCTCTTTATATCATTTTAATTTATACTATACTTCAAAACAAGTTTTACTTTTCTTTTCGATTTGTGGTGTCATCTCTTGTTTTAGTCTTCAAAAGTTGAAGCTTTCAATCATTCTTTCGATATTTAAATTCATTTATCACAAAAAAAGTTTTTAATCATAGTTTAAGAATATTTATTGTATTTTTTTTGTGTATCAATTAATACATTTTCATTTTTCAAACAATTTATCAAAAACTTATGAGGAATTAATTCTTAAAAATAATTCATTCAAATCAATGACAATGAAATGCAATAGATTTTATGAATTTCTTGTTACAACTTTTTTGATGATTAAATAATAGAAATGAAATTTTAAAAAATTGAAATCACTTTGAAATTATTAAGTAGAGTATAACCTAATAGATAAACTTGAAGTAAAACAACTTTTGATGATTGAAATTAATGAAGTTTTGCTACACATATACTATACATGTATAAATGCGTTGATTTTTATTCTGCTCTTTTTATAATTTGGAAACGGGTTGGGCTAATGTCCAGTCCTTTCTTAAGCAAGTCTATCCTGGTTTGCATAGACTTCCCGAGTCATGACAATGACCTTTATTTCATGTTTCTTTCTTATTCCCTCTCCTCTTAGTTTTCGCACTTGATTTGCAATTTTCGAAAACAACTTTTCGAATTAGAGAATTAATAATAATTGTAATTAAGTTAAGCTTTTTATAAGAGCATATTGTAAGGTGAGTCCCAAATAACTAGTTTCGGCGGAAATCAGAAAATATATTAACAATAATTATGTTGAGAAAAGTGAATGTCACAAAAATCAATTTTACACAACTTTTCTATAATATGCTTACTTTTTCTGTATTTGCGGGTTAGCAAAAGTGGTTACATTAGTGGTCTTGTTTTGCTATAAAACCAGCATTTCTTCAATCGCATGATAAAACTTTATTCTTGCATATATTTCCAAGAATTACCGGTATTACTCAATTCAAGGTTAGTCTAACCACAAAAGTGAATCATTTTTTATGAAAAATAATTGTCAACTCTTTTCTTAGTTTTGATTTTAGTGTATGTAATATTTGAAAAAATTAAAGTAAGATTTGATGATAAAATAAAATTACATTTTCTGATGTGACGTTTGATAATTATTTTGAATTAAATTAGAGAAGTTATACATAGCATGAAAAGTTGTTGAGAGCAAAACTCTGTATCTCTGTATGCACTGATTTGACAGAACAAAGTTTAGATGCATTGATAATTAGGTCAAAACAATGTGAAATAGTGATAGAACGTATTAAAGCATTTCAGGTGTGTGTGACTAGTGATCCCTTGGCGGACAATTACAGAGAAGTTTAAGTTATTTGAAACCATCTGCTACACCATCTGTCCATAGCCTCAATACAGAGTTATCTCCCCATAGTGTCAGTCAGTATGCATAGAAGTAGTGAATTGTATTTGATTGTTGTCACTTAACAGCTCTTCGAACGAGAAGGGGATCGATAGGGGTTGAAGGGAGTGCATAGTCTTCTGCATAGCATTCGTACCATTTATTGTCCTCAAAGTCCGAGCTTCGCATCGCTGTCACAGAGGTTTTTCATTTCGCTATTGTATTCATTGTGTGATGAGATGAAAGAAAACTTCTCCCTCAAGTTCCTTACGTTTTATATTAGGTGAACAACAAGACATATATTCAAAATACCTCTCTTTTCCTACTTTTATGTAAAGCAGGATTAGAAGCTTTTCTGATGCATAACTAGTGTTCAAAAGTACAGTTTATACGAGTAAAGAAATTCAGTGGCAGCTGCAAAATAGGATAACATTGCAATTGAATGAGTTCTGCAAACCTGATGCAGACCTACACTTTGTTTTAGTTTTCCTGATGGCAAACGAGTCGAACCTTAATAGTGGTTTGCAGAGTTCCACCAAAATCTATATAACAGATGTCTCATAATAATAATGAAGAGCACCTGCCATTCAAATGGCACACGAGGCACGTGGCAGTGACACAACTTGTCATTACTATAGGTATTCACAAAAATATTGCGAAACTTACATTTGAATTTACACTAATTGCTGTGTTATAACGAGTAGTTCCATAACTAAATTTGCTTTAAGGCTTAACAGACGAATGACTATTCGAACCAACGCTCAACTCCTGATGACTTAGACTTAAATTAAAGCCAAATGACTCAAAACAAAACGTTTAGAGAACATGTTTGAACAAGAATTGCACTTAAAGACAAGACATACCCTAATATTTAAATGAGACTGTAATTTGATTATTAAGTTTGAAGTGTGGCACAAGTCAATGACCCAAAGTATTAATATTCAGTCATTACAAAGAATCAGATGCAAAGTCATAATATAGTAATGATAGAAATGATAACTTAGTAATACAGACATAATAGTAGAGTGAATGCAGAGTTGATGTGAAAGTAGTGGTGATTGTGATGAGAAGAGGGATCAATCCTGAACAGGCCGGGACGAGTGCAATATTAGTTGCAATTGTTAGCAATATCGTCACCAGTCCGGACCTGTTTGGTATGAAACTATCACAACAATATCTCAACCACTAGACAATGAAAACGCAATGATTTATCTGTTTTTGCTTTTCATATTTGACTTCCTGTGTTAAGCCACGGATTCTTTATTGTCAGGTGAGAGGAAATAAGGAAGTTATTGACAGCGTCCGCAATGCAATTGTTTAAACCACTCATACCTACAAAGTTACTATACATATAAATTGCCGCATCCGGAGAGTGAATAAGTGGCGGAAATGATAGTCTTATAGTCTTGACTTGTATTGAAATTTTCTTTCATCTCTTACAGCAAATAAAAGTTAACAAAGAAGAGAAGCATTACTACTATTACTGACAACAGATATGAAACCACTATAATAGTAGTACACGAGCAGCTCTTACTCTATTCTCCCCAACAATAAGCCACAGCCATAGCCACACATCCATAGCCACTACCAAATGTAGTTTAGAAACCCGTTTTCAAGTCACTAACACTAATAGCGCGCAAATTTAACTATAGGTTTCGCGTCATTATATCCTCATAAAAATTACAATTGTCTAAATCTAACCTTTTTTTAAATTTCATTAAAAGTTAACGATTTAAGAAAATAAATCAATTGTTAGTGACAATGACAGGATATACTAAATTAATAGCTATTTTAATGCATCGCTTTATGAAAGTTATTATACGCTTTTAAAGCAAAGAATTGATCACTTGATCACACCTTAAAATCTCAATCTCAATGTCAAACATTTAAAACAAAACACTATACACTTTTGAGCGCTTATTTAGTTTAAAATACATTAATATTTTCGCGCTTAAAACCAAGTATTAAATGATATGTTTCTAAACTTTGTAAAGAAAATCTTTTAAACTTAAAAGTACATACATTTCAAGTTTGTTAAATAGGTTTGAAATTATTATACAATTAGTAAAGAAGTGCTGAACGCTATGAGTGAAAAATCTAGTTTAAGGCTTGTGTTTAAGGTTGAGTTGAAAGTATAACTTACTTTTATGAAGAAATTTAAAAACTTGGCTAAAATGAACACATCTTGAAGAGCTCGCCATTTAAACTTGGAAAGCAATTTATGCGAAATCCCTTTTTAGCGAACACTTAAACGATACCAATCAATAGGGGTTTTATCTAAATCTCTGAATCACTTTTAAGTTAAGATAAAGAACGGAAAGTAAAGGGCTTTACCACGAATTTTAGTACTTATAAATCACTTGAGAAACGCTTGTGGTTTACTTATTAAGAGTTAAAGTAAAGCAAAAGCAGCTGCAGATGTGATATAACATAAAGGATTTATGAAAAGTTAAATTTTGAGCTATACAACAGTTACTGTACAACACTGTACAACACATGCGCCTTAATTGAAGTGCAACTAATAGTTAAGTCAAACTTAATACTTACTGTTCCAAATGAAATGACGCCAATTTCGTTACTGAAATGAATCTATATTTTCAAACAGCACTTAATTTCATACAAAATTAGATAAAATACTGTATCAAATATAAAGCCAAGCGTTTGAACGTCAAAAAGAAAAACTTTCGATAACTTCAAAGGGATTCGACAAATACTTGTTTAACAAAACTTGAAAACAAGAAAAAAAAGTTAAACTTGAAAACAAAATTTTGATTATCGAAGAAATGAAATTGAAAAACTTGAAAACATATGTGAGAAACACTTCTTAAGGTTGGATAGAGAAGAACCGCGCTTTGCATGAGTTCTGAAATAACAATGAAACTGAAGTGAAACCAGAGTCTTATTCTGAGATTTTTATGAGGCAAAAAAGGTCGCATTAGCTTAAGGGCATTAGGGGTATACCTATCCAATCAAATGCTTACTTTACATCTGGCTGTAGAGTTGGCTGTAGTGCTACCAACTTATAGTTCGCTTATTCCAACTTGAGCTTAACTTATAACTAATCACTGAAGCACTACTGGACTAAAAGCTTGAAAGCAATGCAATATATAATGCGAAGAGAAGGGTCACTTTGGCGCCAAAATATTTCCATCAAAGAGTTCCCTTTTGTAGGTTTCAATGAATAGGTTTAGGGAACAAAAGAATTGTATGGCTAAAGAGATGACCAAAAGAGGGCTACTTCTAAGAGGAAATACCGTTCAAAACTTATTTTGCTTAAAGTTATATTTTTTTCAATCTAAAATGTTTTATGACTCAAACGTTGCTATGCTATTGATTCAAACAAAGCTTACTTATTATACATATCTATACAAGTTATAAGGGATTCAAATGTGTAACATTCATACACTATCAATCAAACCAAAAGCTTAGCAACGATTCGCTTCTCACAAGTCAGTCAAACGTTTACGAATTGATGAGAACTGACTTCAGGGCTGTGTTTGGTTTAAATGTTCAATACCTGTATTCATACCAGTATTTGCGCTCTTATTCAACACTAAATGTAATGTAAATGTGACTCACTGTCAATGGATTGCATTTTGCCTAAAAATTGGGTCATTTCTGAGACTAACACAGGCTTTACCTGAAAAAATACTCGTTTTCTACTTTAGCGAAAATTAAAATAACTGTAACACAAGAGATAATACATTTAAATGCTCTGTTGAAAATTAATTACTTTTGCATCAGTTATTATATGGAACTAATTATTGAAAAAGTGGTTTATGACATAAAACTCCAAAATAAGTTAACAATTTTATCATTTTTCACTTACAATAAATCCAATTTAGACAAAATTGAGTCAAATTATTATTTTTAGCAACAGTTTTCAATATTGATTAGTTTAATAAACGTATAATTAATGAGTTTTTAATATAAAATAATTATTTAATCAAAATGTAATTTTTGAAATTGTTTAAGACTTCTGAAGTTGTGAAGTACTAGCAGTTTGTTGAGAGGCTGTCTGTTGTCGATATTGAATCATATCTATAATTGCTATGAGAAAAGAGATAATTTTATAATTATTAGAAACACTAATTAAATCATTTGAGTGCACATTAACTATAGCTTAATTCAAATTAAATATTAAAATTTGTTTGAACTGATCAACACTTTCATTGTTACAAATTAAGTTAATTAAATCTTTTTAAGTTAGCACTTATTGTGTGAAATATGACTACAGTCACTGTCACTTCACCCGAATCTTAATTTACTTCAAATGCTTTGCATAGTTTTGCAATTAAGGGCTAAAAGTAGGCTAAAACTGAAATATTTTTGAGAAAATGTCAATTCCGTAAATGAGTTTCTAATTTAATAATTTCTAAAGTAATAAATAAATAGATAATCAATTGAAGTATTGCTCAATGAATAGAAAAATGATTTTAAGCTATTATTGAGTCAAATGAAGAACTCAATGAGCAATTCAAAAGTGGATTCGCATTAAATTCGCTGAGAAGTGGTCACAATAAATGATTTCTTAAAGTATTTGATTGTGTAATGAGTTGATGAAGTGATACATACATTCTCTTGCGTTGACTTTTTCTTGAGTTAATTTCACGTATTTATCGATTTGTTCGCTAAGAAACTGAACTTTACGTTTAAAGTAATCATTTGCAGACTTAATGTTCTTTTCGACGTAATAACCGGTCCCGATGTCGACAATGAACTTGTGATTATCGACAACAACTGCCGGGACATACATAGAGCCCGTCAGTGGAACCAATACTTGTGTCCCATTCGACACATCCGACTGTCTCTCCACAGCATTTCCCGATTCATTAAACTTTATTTTCGCGTTTTGTAAGTTTTGTATCGAATTCTCTAATATTTCGATTTCCTATTAATTACAAATAAGTATTAAATAATTAATAAATAATTTAATTGTTTTCATTACAGATTCTAATTGTTGTTTAATTGAAGACAATTGGATTCCATTCATTTCGCTTATGTCTATCTTTTTTGCTTTATTCGCCATTTCTTTATATTATTTAATTACCAAAACCTCAAACTATTTATTAATATTTTAGTTAATAATTAAATTAATTATTGAGAATCACTTTTATCACAAAATACATGAGAACATGAATTATTTGAAAGTGTGTTGATTAGTGTCTCCATCGCTTGTATTTGTTTCATATCTTTAAAGTTATGAAAAAAGTTTTGGCTAACTTTTACACTATAACTATCTGTGAGTAATAAGAATTTAATCAGATATAGTAATAAGTTTGGATCTCCTCTACCCTTGTCATGAAAAATGATGAAAACTAGAAATTAATTGTACATAATTTTTCACTTCTAAATAACCAGGATTTTGCCCCGGGGGGTGGGGGGGCTAAATAGGAGGCTAAGTGTTCTTTTAGATCTTATTAAACCGCTAACATGTCTGGTGGGCTAAATAGATTGCTAAGCATTGATTTGGGGCTAAATAGTTGACTTAGCATGTCTATTCGAGCTATTAATTGAAATAATTATGAATTTTACACTTAAAAACTATACTATTAAAAACTATACTATACTATAAAAATCAGAAAAAGTAAGAATTATTATACTATTTGAAATATAGCCCCATAGCTGTTACGGCAGTGCTTCTAATTCAAACTTCTTTAGGATATGCAGAGACGGCAATTTCGTGAAGAAATGAAGAGTTTATAGAACAATAAACAGTTTACAGCATACAACTTATATGCACAGTTAAATGGAAAGTTTCGTTTTAAGGTTACGCTCAAATCTTAGTCAAACTTAAAGTACTCTATCAGTTGAGAAACAGGAACTCAATTACTGAACTTCACATCTTATTGTTAGTAAGTTTTTGTTTTCCAAATAAACACGAATAAATCCGTTGACAAGATTTAATATTTTCAATACTAAGTTAACTGAATAATCTTCCAAATGATGGATTGAACTCAATTGACTTGAAAACAGCCTATGAATGAGTTATGAATTTAAACTATTGAATCAAACTTTGACAATGATTACTGATTGAGAACTCAGTTTAGCCATTGATTAGAACTATTTTTCTGACTCTTCCATATTTCAGTTAACTTTCAATATTAATCTTATTGATTGAATTATAAAAACATTATTTAATGCTTAAATATAGTTTCTCGGATTTCTTATTTGTTTATTCAAATATCATCTTTTCGAAGTCATTTCCAACAAATCGAGAGAATGTATTTCTAAAAACACCTATTATTAAGTTTTTGGTTCATAATTAAGTTTTCATAATAAGTATTAAGTCAATAGTTTCCTACACTTGAAAATTTTCAATAGATTTTGGTGTTAAATCTCAAGTTTCGAGATTCGAATGATTAAAAGTAAGGATAAATACAGGTATTCTTACATAAACACAAAAACTTACGAGTTTTATAGAATATCAACTTAAATCTCAATATTTAATTAGACTTTTATGAAATAAAATTTATTAAATTGTACTTTTCTTGAGAAACGTTTGCAAATGATTGTAGAGAAGCAAAAAAGGAGAAGATTTTTTGTTGATAAAAATCAAACAATTTTTTATTATTAAATTGATAATAATTGAAAAATCAATAGATTAATTACAAATATGATCATAAAATACCATTTCAAGACCTCAACCATTAAATATTTATTTTATCAAAAATTTGTCGAATAGATTATGCAGTAATAATAGAAAAACTATGTGACCAATAATTGAATTGATTATAACTAAAGATAAATTCTACAGCTCGTTATAATTTGATATTCAATTATGTTTCAAATTTAATTTAAAGTGTAATTAAAGGCACTTATTATGTAATTTCCGTTAAAGGAATGTTTATTTCGCTTTAGGATTTCGCTAATCTGAGAACATGAAGAATAACTTCATCAACAGTTTGATTGTTGAGCAAAGTCTTCACTGCATTGTCATCAATAACAACAGTGAAAAGTAGTTTAGAATTTTCTCTCAACCGATCATAATATGTGTAATTTTCATGTTTGACAGGTGTGTGTCCGCAACGCTTAATGACAGCTTCAAGAAGTTCATCGACAGGAGCGTCGGGCCAACCGAAGCCTTTAAGAGTAGTTTCATCTACTAATAAGCTGAGTAACTCTCTTATTGAATCGCATAACTTCTGTTCGCTTAGAACACGGTTATTCACGGCATAACCACTAGAACCCGGAGAATTACTCGCATTGCCCGACACGTCATCATCTTTCTCTTCCATTAGAATCTTGTCGAGTAGATCTCGATGTCTTTTTCTCATATGTCGAAGCAAACAGTCTTTACGAATGAATGCACGGCCGCACTCATGACAAGAACGCGGCTCCTCTTTGGTATGAGTCAGCAAATGGAGCTTCAAAGAGGGCTTTATTGAGAACCTGAACAACAAATTCAAGTAAAACACTTTCGTTTAGTTTAGGGGTAAAAATATAAATACCTCTTAAGACAAGTCGGGCACTGATGAGGCTTTTCGCCGGTGTGTAAAACGAAATGTCGATTAAGATCTTCTTTTCTGGTGAAACGTTTACCACAATCTGTACATTCAAAGGGTCGGTCTTTTTCGTGAACATATCGCGTATGCATTTGGAGCCTCGCCTTACGATTGAATATTTTGCCACAAAATTCGCATTTGAATCCATTCTGACCCGTATGATAGAAGAGATGAGCTTTGAGTCCACCCGCTTGTATGAACTGTTTTCCACAATACGGGCACTTATGTGGACGAATACCGGTGTGGATTCTCATGTGTCGATTCAGTGTTCCTTTCAATGAGAAACGAATTTCACATTCTGGACAATTGTATGGCTTCTCTCCAGTATGTATGCGTCGGTGTTTAGTGAGAGCGCCTCCCGATGGAAAGGCTTTGGGACAGAAATCACATTTGAATGGTTTCTCTCCTGTGTGAGTGCGAACATGTATTCTAAGAAGACTCGCCCCGTGAAACATTTTGGGACAGTGTTCACACTTAAACTTCTTCTTTCGGGTCACTTCTCCCGCGTGTACTCTCAAGTGTTCTCGTAAATTGTCTTTACGAGTGTACACTTTGCCGCACACTTCGCACGGGTGAGCGGGTGGCGGTTGTCCTGAGCATGGAGTCAATTGCAAGTGACGGTCCAAATGGTATTTACGGGTAAATACTTTATCGCAAACATGGCAGCGAAACCCTTTGTCTTCGTGTGCTGTCACTTCGTGAACAACCAATGCATGCATATCAGCGAATTCGAGGCCACAGTCCAGACACGGAAGACTCTTATTATTGGTCTGTTGTTCGCTGTCTGGTATCGGTTCGCGTGATTTGAAAATACGTTTCTGTTTCTTCTTAGGAGACGATTCAGTGTTGATCTCACTCTCAGAACACATTTCTTCTAAAACTATTTCACTCAATGAATCATTATCTGCACAGTTGATTGGTTCGGGTAATGACTTCTTGGCCACAATTGCATTCTGACCAGAATTACAATCGGATTCTGGTTTTTCAAATGAGTATTAAATTGTTGGACAAGTTTTACAATCAAATGAGACTTACGTTTAGAAGAAGATTGTGTGACATGAGGTATGTCTATGTTATGCGTGTCATCACTATTTGGAACCATTTGTGAGTCAGTGGTTTGCATACAGGTATCACTTGTTATAACTTCGGTCTCAATAGTTTCCAATTCAATACTTTGAATGTTATCCAAAACATAATTTTCAGAATTATTCTTAAAGACAAGTTTTAAACTTTAATACATAAGTTTCAAAAGTTTGAATCATTATTTACTTTGTTTTTATTGTTTTTTCTTCTTTTGGTCTGAGTTTTGTTGCACTCAGTATTCAAATCAAATGTATGGTTAAGTTTTTGAATCTGTTTGGATCGAGTCATTCGCGTCTCTCTAACCACTGATTCCTTACTATTTGTTTCGCTTTTCTTTTTTCGCGGCATTTTTAACAGTATTTAAACTTTTCGGTCGATTTCTTCTGTTATGACAATTGCAATAAAAGTTAAATTAATAAAAATCAAACTAATTATCAATTTGTAATCATAAAGAGATATGAATAGTGTTCGTCTGTTTTGTTATTTGAATGAATGAATTGGTTTTGAATGATATTTTAAATGAATGAGTAGTGAAAGCAATTGAAATGCAATGCAAATAAGCCTTAAGTAATGCTGTGTTCAATGCATGCCAACAATGATGTGCTGGAAAGACATGACACGCCCTTACATACACAGTATTACGATATATGTGATAATACTATACAATAGTTGTCAAAACTTTTACAACTATTCTCTAAACTATTTGTAAGCATTGATGCAAACTATGATTTAACAAATAAATGAGCAAAAGATGAAAAATTGCATAATAATAGCTGACATGTAAGGCCTTAAACATATGGATAACGACTAGTAATTGATATCTAATGCAAACTCTTGTGTTTAGAGTCAATCGTTGAACCCTTCATACAGTATAGACATTGAAATATGCATTGAATAGACAAATACAATGTATTGAATGTTGTGTTATAACAAAAATGTCTGCTGTATTGCATTGCCTGCACTGCAAGACAAGACCGATTCGATAGCATTGCCTGCTTTGAAGGGGCATCAACTCAATGACCCCATTATATCATTCAAAATTTCATTATTTTTATACATTTTATCTTAAATTACATACCAATCAATCGTTTACTTAACATGTTATTCATTATAACAGTTAAATTAAAATAAAATAAAACATATTTGCATTGATTTAATTATATGAACAAAAAAAGGCACTTTTGAACTGTATATGAGTAGAGAGTGAACAATATTGAGTTGTATAGAGTAGTACAGAGTTGTATTGAGTTATTCACATAAAATGACGTCTAAAGTGTAAAGCCTGACTGCTATACTGTAACACCACAACTGTGAGGCATAAACCCTCTCCAATGCCGCTCTTTTCAATTTTCATAATCAAATTATGAAATCACTTTTTCCAAACCATATTCAAGTGATAATAACAAGTCAATTGATTTCTTGTGCACTTTTTTCTATATTTTTTGCACTCATTTAACAAAATGAAGAGTGAAATAAACTTTTGTGCTCTAAAGTTTACCTCAATTTCTTATAAAGCCATTTGAATTAATATATAAACTAACTTTTATTATGTATTTGAACTTCATTTTTTCAATTAAAAAGCGATCAAAGATGACATGACCTCACTTTGACCTGACTTACCTGTATATGAACTGAAGAAACACTTATATTTATGATTTGCTTGAACTTTAATTTACTTAACTTTAGATTGAATTAGTTTATTGAATAAAAATATGAATTGAATCTATTGTCATAAAATGATACAAAAGTAAAGGCAGTTTATTTGATGTATTAATAAACTTATTTGAAATAAATAACAATTGAAATATGAATAAAGAAATACCTTAAAGTGAAATAAGTTAATTTGAATTGAATCTAACGAGTATTGATCACAAGCTATTG
>JAQFZT010001355.1:0-15678 GCA_034696325.1 Camisiidae sp.
TCAAAAATATAAATATAAGAGTATCATTATTTCCGAGCTTTTCTAAGAAAATCTCTTTCTTTCTTATTTCAAGTTTTCTCTCCCTTTCTTCGAATTAACGTAAAATTGTTAAGAATTGAAATAAGAAAATAAAATATAAGGTAACAAATCTTAGAAAAAAATCGTCCATATCTATGAAATAAAGAAGCTTTTTATGTGAAACATCTGCTAATATTAGAACCTCCTATTGCTAACCGCATGTATTGAATATGATAAATGCGAGAAAAAGTATAATTCTTTGCTTTTTAGTAATAGCGTAATATTAGTGAAGTAAAATTGCACTGTGAGGACACATTTGGTCCTCTGCATGGATGGCTGGTAGTGGGGCTTATATATGCATTTATAAGTTTTTCACGATTGCGGAGGGATTCTCTAAAAAGGCCAAGCCTTAGATATAAGTTGGCGTTTATGAATAAAAAAGCTAGTCTTTTGTATAAATAGGCAATTGGTGTTGGCATGTTTACCGAATCTTGATTAAAATTCAAGTTATAACCAAAAGTAGAAAAGGAAATTTGGTCGCAAGCTCTTGCAGCTGGAGTTAGAGTCACTAATCGCCTTATTAAATGGAGGATGCGATGCAAAACTCTCTTTTTAGAGGGAATACTTTCTTCTTTTTTATGCAATGCTAGAGAGGGGGAACGCAAAGGGTCTATAATAGAATCATTTGTCAGTATTATATATATATATTGTTATATTATGGAAACTATGCTGGAGAGAGATAGAGAAAAAGAGACGAGTGAGTAGAGAGAGTGTGAGAGAGACAGAGAGTAAGAGGAAAGCAAAGCACATCCGCATCGATGCAAATTTTCACTTATCATTTTATATATTTGGATATAATCTTTCGCTGAGACCCTCTTTTCCCTCTTTTTGGCATATTATATAAAACTTAAACTAAGTTTGAAAAAAGGAGAACAAATTTAGTTTTCTTTTGTTGTTATCTCGAGTCTATACATATAAATGTTAGAAAGCATGTGCATTTTATAACGGAAATGTCATTTTTGGCAAAGACAACAACAATAATAGCAATAATAATGAGTTCAACAGTTTCCTTTTGATATCATAATATGCAGCTGTTTTCCTATGAATCCATCAGCAAATCAGCATAAACAAAAAAAGCATAACAAAATAAAAACTTTAATGCTGTAATGCTGACGCATTAAAAGAATGTGCACCTGCGAGGAATTCTTAACGCTTACACAAGCAATAAAGCATTGGCAATGTATACTCAAGTTGTTTAACATTTTAATGTGTGACATACCAGCCTTTAACAATACTTCTATCCTATTGTCTATTACACTTTAAATTCACATTTTTTTGCTAATTTCCATTTAATGCTCAATAATTGAAACTATTTCATGCAATACTTGTGGTTACATTCAACTCACTTTAACAAGTCTTAAAGACTTTAATCAATGTCATCATTCAATCAATCCAATGATTCTCTATTTATAATTGGTTGCAACAAATGCCTTAAATCAATACTAATTTACATTTAAATAGCAATTTTTAATTTATCAATTCTATTGTAAGTTGTTGTTAATAAATAATGTACTCATAAAAACTTTTCTAAAAGCGTTTAAGACTTTTCTGACGAGTTTGAAAAGAGATTATCAGTTTATAAAACTATGAAAACAGATTTGAGACAAGCCATGAACATGAGATTATGTATAATATATTCCATCATAAAATCTATAAAAATTGTATTTTCTAACTTTAATATTTTGAGTAATGCATCATTTCTTAGATTATTACACACTATTTCGCGTAAACACTACATTAGATAGAGTTTTGTGACTTTCACGCATAAACGTTACGCTAGTATACAGTACTTATAACACAAAGAGTATAATTTAGACTTACTTTGTTCTATCAACTCATTTGTCTTTTTTCAATACAATCACAAACTTCAGCTCATATGCAATGAAGTGTTTTTAGAAAAATTCAAGAAAATAGTTTTATATTTCACTACACGTGATAATACAATTAGAAGAAATAGAAAAAAACTCCATTAAAAAGATAAAATATAAATTATATTGTATTAGACATAAAACGAAATAATAAAAAACTAAACAAAGATGAAAATGAAAAACTAAAGCAAGTTTGATGTGCAAACCAATCAAATTTAGAATTAAGCCTAAGGGCACATCTCTCTACATATCAAACTTTCATATACAATGTTATATTTGGGCGCATTATTATTACTAAATAAAGATTCCATTAATAGCGAAAATGTGCCGAAACTTGACAAGAGAACCCTTGAGGCATATCTTTGTATACATGTGTGGCTCATCGATAGAAATTTACAGAAAAAAGTAAAAACCATAGAAATCCACATAAGCCTTAGGCATGAGAAAAAATATAAGCTCATAACACATGCACTGACATTGTGTATTACTTATTCATATGAGGGTAATAAAAAATTTTCGAGACGATTGAATTTAGTATTTTGCTTTAATTAAAATTTTCTATCATTTTCCCATATAATAAAAATATTCACATAGAAATTCAAAACATCCTTTGTCTGAGAAAATGGAAATAAAATTTATTTTAATCGATGAATCGATTGGACGAAGAAAATAATAAAATAGTTGAGTGAGGTGTGAGTCCAAACGATGAACTAATTGTAATATTTGAACGATACTTAAAAGATGATCTGCGACAAAACTGGTCCCATAAATTTAGGAGTCAGCTAACAGTGAGCTAACATTTAGATTAGTGAATAGAACTGTAACACTCTATTAACTCGTAGTATAGAAGAGTTCTCATTAAAAGCTAAAATAACAACGTTGACTGTGTTGACTGCTCATCAATTGTGTTTAGAAAAGCAATATACTATTTTATACCATTTACTATATACTATTGTAGTTATATAGTCAACATAAAATGATAACTATTTTGACTAAATTAAGTAGACAACACACTTAACTTATATAACATCCAGTCTGTTAACTGGAAAGTGCACTGATATTACACTAACTCCTTATTTTGAGGTCTTGAAAAGAAAATAAAAGCAAAAGGTGTGGGGAGGTTTAGTTCACGTTTTCAAGTGTAAAGTGACTCCCAAAGACTAATACAGTTCGCAACTTTGTTATATTACTATTATAAGGGTATGCTTACAAACATCATTTATGAAATGATGCCAAAATGATGATATTTCCATAAGGAAAACTTATTAGTGAAGGCAATACCTCTTTCTTTTTGCTATATTAAAAGCATGTTATAATAAAACTACAGTAACTTATATTGTCTAGAGATGAGTTTGGAGTTTACTGTGAGATGAAAAATATAAAATGAAAAAGTCATCTCATTAGAATGAGTTTGTAATATTGCATGTCATAATATATAAAGCTCAGAGTACGAGAAAATCGTGACCCAACCCAATCACTTGTGAGCAAATAGTTTGACTTAATCGAAGAATTATGCATAGAGTGGATTGAAGCAATCATGCAATAATATTATAATATTGCAATTTACCTTCAAAAAAACCACTCAGACAAGTGCTGTATACCCACAAGAAAATATCAAATATATATAAACTTAAATATAAACATATATATATTTGTGGGCTTTGAGAGGTTCAAAAGCAAGTGCACGAACGTATGGATTGTATTGTGTATTATAAAAAGCTTTCGAGTTCTTAGACGTGAGCTCTACAAACACACACATAACTTACACATTACAAAACACTCACTCATATGACATTTTCATAGAGTATAGCATTATTTTTTATTTTTTAAGATGTTTTTCATCTTAAGTTTTATTCTCACATTTTTGCATAAATGAAGAGCAGTAATGCGGAGAAGTTTGGCATTTCATAAACGTTGTTCGCGCACAATGTATGATGAGTAGGAATTTTGCATAACACTAATACTAAATTTAGCCTAGAATTATGCCTTACTCTTACAATGTTTCGTACAATTGGGATGAAAAACACACTTAATTAGCTTTTCATATATTTGCCAGACGCGGAAATAGCAAATTATAGCAAGACTTCAGGCTTTGTGGATAAAGTAAAAGCTCAAACTATCAGCACTGCAGCAGTCAATTACAAGCGAAACAAAGATAAAATAAAAAATTAATTCTTGGCCAAACTCAGGCACGCGTCGTTCACTTTATGGAATATCACGAACTATACTGACTGCCACAACTGCCACCAACAAACAAGACCAAAACTGTATTCTAATTGTTGTCAAGTTAGCGACAAACCAAACATTTTAAAGATTAAGGAAATTTGTCAGCACAAAATTTCAAATAAAAAAACTCAAACTTTAGTCCAACGAAAGTCCTACAAGTGTTCAAAAACTTATCTCCCATTTTTCATATGGTTTCATATTTATGAGGAGAAAATGTGAAGTTTTCTTTTTTAGGAAACTCATGACTAGTGTGGACTTTGAAATGAAAAAATGCGATCTATAATGCATGAAGTTATATGGAAATGGGTTTTTTGTAGAAAAGGGGTGCATTTCAAATGATATAAGTTTATATAACTAAAAGTGTCGGCAAAAACTGCGCGCTTTCAAACATCTGTTGTAGGGCTGACTGAATTTGGGAAAATGGATCCAAGGGTTATAAAAAAGGGCACAACAATGATTTTATATATTTTCACTCTTGTTCTTCTTCCCTCGTGGGATCATTTCTAAGGAATAGTATATAGCAAAGCGATTATATAACTCCTTTTTTGCTATAAAGAGTAGCAAAAAGCAGTACTACAGCAGCTGTTATATCTAAATGCATATGAGAAGAAGCACACGGTTCGCATAGACTGAACATAGAGGATGCAAAAGGGGGCCAAATGCCAAATATTATATTGTGCTCTAACTGCAAAAGTTTCGGATGAATGTATTTTTGTGCAATAGTTTGCGATAAGCCTCAATCCAAAGGGAATGCATTTACAAATACTATTTTTACAATTTTTTGGATCGAACACCAAAATCCTTGTTATTTTTGAATAACAGGAGAGATCAGGACAAAGGAGAAAAGAATCTTAAAATAAATTTCAAATATATTCGGCATATATGAAGCTACCAAACAATTTGAGAATAAAAATGCAATATTGTGTGACATCCGATTCTGTCTAATTATGGAAGTAATTGTATTCACATGAGATGATCAGCTTTCAAAGATGGTATCTTGGTAAATTACAGAAGATCATCAATACTTATAATATTAAAGTTAAGCATATTTGATAAGCTTGGGACAGATGCAGTCTTATTAAAACCACTTACATCGAGTCACACTAATTATTTTTAAAAATATGAGAGTAGAGTTAGTTTGACCGCAAGCTTGTTGTGTAAATATAACTTATATGACTGTTTATAAGTATAAATGCTTAAGACAAAAACTCACATTACATCGCACTGACAGTTTCCCACGAAACAAACCCTCTCCTCAATAATAATTCAAAAATACAGCATTTAATGAACCGGTTTTGGAGTAAAAAAATATAATCATCATTATCCGTGTGTATGTAATTATTATCAAATACAGTGAAATACAGTAAATACAACTTTAGCTGAAACTCAAGCAATTTTTGTAAATGAGCTCAACAAAGTTTATAAAGTCATCCATTGGATTGAGGCGTAAGACATCGAACAAATAATTTTCTCCACAAAAATGTATATCTTCGAGCTTTTTTCACTTATGACTGTTTTTTTAGTGGTGAGGGGAAGAAATATTTGGCTGCATTGCTTCACTCAAGAAATCAATGATAGGTATGAATAATAAAAATAAAAACTCAATGTAATCGAAGGGGAAAAGGGGCTGAGACTAAGCTATAGCAACTAACTTATAATGCAGAATAAAATGTTGCTTTTTTGCAAAAAGTTTCTATGGAAACGATGATAAAATTGACTTAACTTTAAACGAACTTTGCACACAAAGTTGTACATAACGGGCTAAAACACTTGAAAAAAGGCATTTCTAACTTTAATTGCATGCAAGCACACAAATATCGATAAAAATAATCATAAGACATAAAAAATGCTATGAAAGAAGCATAAAAGGGTGTTTCTTTGCCAAATCGCTCAAACAGTGAAACTTGAGATAAGCTTTTCCTTTTTAGATGAGATCCCTTAACCTTTTTCTATTAAGTATTCATGATATATGATATTCTGACAAAAAATTATGAAATCTAAGCGACACTCAATATGCCATTATAAACGATTGGTATTTTCTATCCCACAAATAATTGACTACAAAAGAGTAAAGACAAAAGAAGAATCGAATGAAATTTCATGAAAAACACGCCAAGAGTTACAAATAGGAGAATGATATCTCAATAAATAAGCGTCACATCTGTATTAACCCTTTCTTTACACAAATGATAGCGCAAAGCAATAAGAACTTGTGCTATTAAGTCAATAAAAAGCTATATAAATAAATGGTAAGTGAAATAAGTGGTAAGTTTCGCTTAAAGATGAAGCGAACAAAATCCAATAACCGATAAAATATAATTTGAAAATTGACTTACTTTTGTTGAATAAAGTAAACGTAAGTCTCTGTTGAAATCGAAAGTATTTCTAATACACTAAAGTATTATTTATATGATTATAACGGAATCCATATGAACAACTGTGGCGTCGGGTGAACAGCGATGATGAGAGTGGCTTTACAACAGCATTAATGCTAGACTGGAGCAACACTGCTCTATGTTCACGCTATCCCCTCTTCACAAAGCGCCGCCTTTAAGAACCACGAGCGGAGCAATTGGAATAAAAATCAGCCTAATGTTATTGATATATGTTCTCTTACAAATTACAAGACTATTGTGTTGTTGAAGGTAAGCTTCTCTAACTTGTTATAATCACTCAATGCTTTTCATATGAGTCTACATCACACTCTCTATCGCTTTCTATTTCACTTTTGCAACCTTTTTACGGATAAAATGATTGATTTTTTCTCTCTCTAAAATAATTTATAAACTTATACTTTTATCAATAAATTTGATTGATTTAGTCCAACTTTGGAATGTTTCTCCATTCAAGTTAATTTGTTTTTCTTCCACTAATTTCGTTCAAAGCAATCGCTAAAATTTTCATTTCAATGTAATTACTTTGTAATAATTAAATTTTTAAATATAAAAGTTATGTTATGGAAAGCTGTGCTCTGCAGGTAAGGAACGTATTATGCAATGTATTATACTTTATATAAAGCGTTGCATTCTATTCAATCTATGAATAGAATATCTCCTAATTCTTTATATCCTCTTATGGTAAAGCTCAAAGTTCATACAGTTCATGAATATTTTTCGGCCATAAACATTGATGGATTCACTAAAATGATTATAGTTTTGGTATTGAATTAATTTTTTGAAAAATTTTCATAGAATAGTATGATTGTTGAAGTCAAATAATACTTGATTGCTATTTGTTGGTCAGTGTACTATGAATTGCTCAAGTTATTTGCCTTAAATTTGATGAAATTGACCTCTGAATTATTCAGTATAATTCTAGTCAACAATTTGTTCTTGAAAAAAATGTTTTTGCTATTATTTTGCCATTATTTTCAAGTTATTTCATATTATACGGTACATTAGAAGCGTTTACTTTATATACAGCATAGAATAATGACAGGTCTGCAGATGGTATGAAAGAGAGCGCCGATATTTCAGTTTAAATCAGTACAAGTGTTTATAAAAGTTGAGTTCTTCAAAATGGAAATAAAATAAAAAATCTTCAATTTTCACTGCTTTAATGTTTGAAAAGCTTTAAACGTGTAAGTTTATGATACTTGAATCAAAATATAAAACATTAAAACAATAGATTTTGTAAAGCATGATAAATGATTTCAAGTTTGAGCGATGCGCACAAATCGATACAAACAGTTTAAATTTTTTAAAAATAATTATAAATAATTGGAAAATTATTTTTTTTAATTAATCAATCACAGGAAATTGACAAAAAGTAATTTGAAACTCAATGGATTCGGTATTATTTTGAAAAATCTCAAAATTTTAAAAGATTAATGAAGTGTAGAATAAATTATTATTAACTATGAATCAAAGCAATGATAATGAAAATAAAAAATCTGATGATAAGTATAAATCAAAACAAATTGAAATAATTCGGAAAGTTGTTTAATGAGCAATTACTTGTTTTGAAGTTTTCACACATAAACCTGAAGTTTTTAAGCAGAGTTTTTATGATTGAAGCGGACATATACGGTATATATGAAACCCTGCCGTTCTCGTCAAAGTGTTTCTAATGGTTTTTGATAAAAATGCCGTAGAATTACAAGCATGAAATAGATAATTGAACGAAACAATGCACAATGCTTTTGCATAGTGTTAACCCTAAACTGCCTAACCTATTAGTATTAGTGAATGTGCATTGATTGTTGATGCATCATATTATTATTATTATTATTGAAACTTTTGCCTATTCCAGTAGATTCGACTAGAAATGGAATCATTTGGCATTTATGCGAATCATTTATTCAGCAGCCTTGCCCAATGACAGTGAGAAGCATAAAATATTGGAAATTTGCTTCTTGGACTGGTATCACGAACAGTGAAATTCTTTTTTCTTCCTTTCATAAATGCATGTGAGAGACAATTTATAGATTTAAGGTATATTATACTCGTATATATGTTTTGATATATAAGGGTATAATTTAGTTTAATGCAATGCAGAAATCATCATTCGGTCACATCTTGGAATAAAATCAAAAAAGTTAACATTTTTGTTTTTTTAAAAGTTATTTAAGCTACAATTGCGGTACGTTCTCATCCAAAATAACAGATTATCATGTAGCAAATGGCCTCAAATGACAAAATTACAGACTACGCCGTGAACATTAAAATCGAGTCTTCTTTCTATAATTATAGTTTAAGGCAGAAAAAGAGATGCTCCGAATTGAAGAAATGGCGTGATCAACATCATAATGCTTTCCCGTCACTAAAATCGTGGTATCATTTTTCATAAAATAAATGCCCAGATTTAAAGTTAGGTGTGTTCCCTATGTGTGTTCGTATAACAATAATCTTAATTATAAAAAATTACCAGAAACACCATAACACCACCTCTACACAACTCATACAACTAAACCCATGCAATAAGCGATAAATTTTTCATTTATTATTTTCATTATATATAAAACTTACTTCATTAAAGTCAAGATATGTTTTAATTCATAGCGCTCTGTATAAAGACTTTACTGACTTGCTTTACGCACATTCATTATTAACTTATTAACTTTCCTACTGTAGTGTTTAGTAAATACTTAAACAGTACATCCCATGTTTCAGTACATAACTTGTCTTAAATACTCTTTAGCTTTGCTTCTGAGAAATTGCAAATATGTCGCAATAGGAATAGGATTTACTTGACGTTTGATGGGTTACTTATGAGCCAGTTTTGACAAATTAAATGTGTGGCAATATGTAATACGTGTAACTGTTTGAAACTTGAAAAATCATATCCTATCTTAGATTTAGAAGTTTATCTTTTGAATCCACGACTAGAACTAATTAGCAAAAACAGAAAAGTAGTTAATGTGTAAGTAAGAAAATAAGCAAAATAATAGCTTAATAATTGCTTCAATTTCAGTTTGTCGACAAACTCATTAGCACGCAATATTTGGGAAAGGTTTCAAGGAAGGAAACTAATGAATAAATAGCAAAATCAGCTTCCATTCCAAGGGCAGTTTACTTCAAAATGAATAATCACTTCATATATTTATATAATCCAATCGTTTTCTAAGTATTGCTTACATTTTCTTTATATTTCAAATACGACTGCAAAAAATTCAACAACAAAAAAAACTATCGGAAAATTTGTACTAAATTGAAGTTTTATTCAAATTGGATTTTGAAATTTTCTCAATGTTTTAAACGGAAAACTCGTTTTTCTCATTGAAATTTACATTAACAATTACTTAAGAAAAAAGTTGAAATTTTGAATTCTTTGTTAGAAAGAATATTTAGATTGAGTATATGATTAAAATCTGTGATATATAATTAAGAGAAGTTTTAGAAAAGCAAAAAGAAAATTAGATTCTGTATTTTTTTCATTTAATTGAACATTTATCAACATTTGGAACTCATTGCAAAACAAAAGTTTATAATTCGGCAAATCATAGGTTACAACTCACCGCATAAGTAGATAAAATACTTGAAATGCACTGTTTGATTTTGATGATAGAAGTGCATGATATAACTTAACATTACTAAAAATATGTTCGTGAATTGCAGTAATTTTATCTCAGTTTTAATAAATATTATTTATAGTTAGTGTGTGTCTCTTCGATAATAATGTCTCTTGAATTAATAGTACATTTAATTAAAGATTTATTTAAACTTAAAGGCATTTCAAAAGCTAATTATTTGCATTTATAGACTTATTTTAACGCATATTAGGCGTGTCTTTTGAAACAATTCATTTATAAATCATTTCGCTTCAAATAAGCATAAAAATTAAGCCAATAAACCCTTATAAACTTCTACTTAATATTAAACAAAGCAAATCCACTGCATTGTTAAACATTGAATTTTGTTTCTTTTTCAGACACTTTCGAAATATGTGTAAATCTGTGAAATTTATAATTAGTTTTAATGAATTGAATTTCATATCTAAAATTGGATTTATTATACTATTGATTAATGCGAACTCTATAGTTATAATTTAATCTTAAAATCTGTTATTAAAATGAAATAACTATTTAAAATGTTCAGTCATTCACAAAATTGTGAGTTAAATAATCTAAAAATAGCAAAGAAAAGGAATGTGTGGTAAAAGACGTTCAAAATGATTACAAAACAGAATGAATGTCACACTCTATTCCGTCCTCAATCAGTCATTTATAAAGAAAAAATGTTGAGTCGAAAGAAGAAAATATTATACAAGATTAGTAAACAAAGTTTCATTCATTTTTCGGATTAGTTTGACCTTCAAATATCACTGACTCCAATCACGACAATTCGTCTTACAAGACATTAGAAAAATTAATGTTTGAGAAAAAAGTTTTGGATCGTTTGCAATGTGTTCACTACTTAAATATGTTATGCTTTGCTTTCCTATGCGTTGATTTGCTTTCAGGGGAGAAGAAAAGTCCCTCTTTTGATGAGAGCTCATTTCCATTAATGCTTATTTTTCTGTCAAATTTTTTACTTAAAAAAACTATTTAAGGAAATTTTTTTAAAATACAATTGATATCATTTTATCCTTGTTTTGAACAACGCAAAAATGGATATTTAAATGCATTTCTCATGATATTTCATGTTTTTGAGGCTTAAATTAACTTTAAATTATATGCTCTCATAATATTAATACCAAATCTCAAAGTCATTATTTATTGCTCAACAAATTTAAGTAATAATATGTAAAAAGTACTTTTCAAAACATTTTCTGTATATAATTATATTTTATGCCTTTCAATAAAAATTACAAATTTTAAAGTTATGATCTTTTCCTAAAACTTTAATTTATAATCACGACTATTATCATACGAAAGCATTTAACTTTATTTGAATTTTTTAATGCAAAATTAACATAAAATGTTAAAACAATGAAAGAAAGTTCCAAAACTTTTTGGAAGAAAAGGCTTTTCCTGTAGTGAAGAGCTGTGAAATTGTTTAATCGTTTGATTTAATTCATTCAAGTGTTAAATCTTTACTTTAGAGAACAATTGAATGAACACAAAATCTTCAAACAATTTGTCGGTTCATTCAATTTATGACTTATTTTTCAAACCCAATTTGATTATACAGGAAAACATCATTAAATTGTAAACAATTCTCAAATTTTTAACATATATTATCATGATTTAACATCTCAGATAGCATTGAATCACATGAAACAAGTGATGCATTATTACTAAATACACAAACATTTCTCTTTCAACATAAATCGCCGACTCCTGTCTTCTATACATTAATCTCTTTCTCATTTCAGAAAAATGCCAAAGTTTTAAATTTCTTTTTTCTGTATATTTTGATTACACGTAAACTTTTTCACCCAATTATAATCTGCAGTAATATTTGGATTCCTATGAGTCTCGCCTGAACTGAATTTCATAACAAAAGATGAGCTAAAATGTTATTCTTCTGCGAATCATTAGATGAAATATAACTTTTTATAAATGTTTTTATAAGTGACTCGTTTTGCACTTATGATCAAATTATAAAAATAGTAAACTTATTTCAAGTCTAGTTTTTCAAAATCTAGTGCTCTATAAATTATAGTTTATAATAATTAATTACATAATATCTATAACTATGATCTACATTTGCTATTTATAACTATCTTATAACTAATTTGTATTATTATTCAAATTAAATCATGTATAACAATAGAGGTTTTTTTCATACAAACCCTATTCGATGTTTCATACGATTTTTTCTGAAAACAAGAAAATTTGCGCAGCATTTCGATTAGGAGTTTTGTTCATCTCAATCATTTTAGGTGTTTTCACATACAATCATTAAAGCGTGTAATTTAATGCAGAGCTTTTTAATCAAAATTATATCAATTTTAACATATACTATATTGAGTGATTGGTCGTCAAAATTCAAATTCATAAATTCAATTAATTTTATATTAAAGTAAGAAAACTTCTTTCTTTTAATATGTAGACTAAATTTTATAGATCATAATGTTTTAATAAATTGAGTAAATAATTTGTCTCACTAGTAGAGCTGGGTATCGGGTCTCGAGTAATGATTGGAAATTTTTTATATCAAGTCTCGATATAAGAGAATTGATATCTATGAAACTTATATCTATGAAATTTATCTCAAAATAATGGAACTTCAAAATAATTTTTAAAGCTTTAATACTGAAGTTGAAATTTGTTTGAAACTATAAAACTAATATTTTCGTCATTTTAGATGGAAATTGCAAACATGTTTTCAAGTATGAAAGGGACAAAACATTTAAACAATATATTAAGTTTTTAATTTTTTTGAAAAATCGAGAAATAATCAGTATTCGATGAAGACTCGAGCCTCGATGCAAACATTTTTTGAGACCCGTATCTCATTTCTCCAAAATAGCAGTTCTATTAATGATTTGGTTCTATAAAGAAATGTTAATGTGAAGTGAAAAGGTCTGAATTTAATTTTTTCCAACATGGAATGGATAAAAATTTGCTAAATTAAACATTATTTGTTCATAACTTAAGTTTAGAATAGTTTTATTGCGATAATAAACTTAAGTAACTAAAAGGTTTTTAAAATGCAAGTTTAAGCTTGAATTGCGTGTTAACAGCATTTTCTAGAATATTAATTTTTATTTTCAAAGAATCTTATATTTATGGCTCGAGTCATTAAGACTGCTTAACAATGAGAAAAAAATGATGAAATTTAAAATGTTTCCCATAAAAAGTTCCCCATTTAATATGTAATTATTTTGGACTTCATTGAATGATATCATGTAAAAAACTTAGTTTGAACTTAATAACTGAGAAGCATCTAATGTTCTCCTTATGTTGAGTTTGAGAAGAAATCAAGTAAATAATGTGAGAAAAGTTCATTAATATAATACCAAAAAATAATTATGTCAAACCACACATACAACACAACTAAATGATATGCTGCACATGACTTCATGAAGGATGGATTAGCATATAAACAATTTTCCTGATGCATAGCTCTGTTCTGTACTTTACATTACTTTCAATTTGATCGCATTTAACTGAAATCTGAACCAAACAAGTATTTATTCGAAGCTGAGTTATTATATTTCAGTGTAAAATGTGTTGTTTAAAAGTATGAAGACATCTGCATAATATTCAAAATATATTCCATGTTTAATCAATTTCAAGAGTTTGTTAAAAGACATTCAATTCGAATTTTATTATTTAAAAATTCTGTATTTATTTCATATAAGATTTCTATGAACCCAAAACTGATCACTTGTCTTGTACTCAAATCAAATCAAGAAATTAAAGAATCGATTTTTCATTAACAATATATTCCTTGGATTTTTCCTTTCAAAGCATTCAAATCATATTAAATGAAAATAACATAAATTGATCTCTTGAAAAGGATGTATTAATTCTGCAGTTAACTTGATTTTATCTGAATCTTCTTGTCCTTAATTTTCATATAATTCATCCTTTTTCAGCTATTTAAAAGCCCAATTTTGCCCCTATCCTACACCGGTTTCAATCATTCATATGAAATTCTTGGAATAGATTTATACTTATAATCATCTAAAATTGCTTTACACTTAAAATGATTATAAGGAGTAACTGATAAAATATGAGTTAAAAAATATAACTAAGTTCTTAAGTTTGAGCTAATTTATGGTTTTTTGGAGATGGAAATAAAATTAAAATTAATAAGTTGATTAACTTTTAAATTAGTTGAATAACTTTATATATTAAACGCATGGTTAGCCAACAGAGACACAACAACTTATAACTTTTATTGACAATTATATAATTTTCGACTTGTCTATTATTACACTATGAATGCGCTCTGCATTCAAACTCAACAATTCATTATAATTCAATTCATCGCTCTTTTCGATTTGGGCTAAAACTTATATCTTTGAGTTTAATAGAATATAGAAGAACACCTCAATTATTTTAGACTTTAAATTATCATTTAATATAAACTAATGGGTTACATCTCGTTTCGTCTTAACTCTTTTGGTCTAAAAACTTGTTTCACTAGCCTTAGAGTGAATTAAGCCCTGAATGCGATAATGAATAATGAGTTAATGAGTTATATAATGAAATATCCATTTAACAAGTTTATCATAAATTTAAGTTTCTAAAAGTTTATCAATAAAATATAGAATGCTAGTTCATTATCAATTACAATTCTCAATTTAATAAATTCAAATGTTCATTTTTACTGTAATTATAATTGTGTAGAAGAGGTTACATTAGGTTTTCCTTCATATCAACTATTCGTATTACAATATTATCATAAACTGCTGAATCAATTGATAAAATGAAGCGAATTATTCATTATGATTGAGAAAAATTAATAAAAATATTTCAATGTAAACTCAAAAGTCAATGAGATTTATTTTAAGGTGTCAATTAAGACTAATAAGTTTAGATGAAGTGAGTTCTGACGAAACGATGTTCTCCTAAATTTTCAAAAATTTAGAACTTCTAAACTCTTCTTTAAATTTTTCAAATAAAAACTTTCGAAGAGATCTTTGAATTTATAGAAATTGATTCCAATATTCTGTTAATAAGTTCTCATCGAATGGAGAAATGGATAGAAATACTATAGAATTAAATTTAAAATTATTTTATAAAGAGTGGTGCCATTCAGTGGTTCCAATCATTGTCTACATTTGCATTTCATAGTTATTTCAGGAAAATTATTCACTTCTAATCTAATTTTTGAAGATTTGATAACAGAAGTAAAAATTAGTTTGAAATTTGGATTAAAAGATTAATAAAATTATAATTAATAGAAAGAAATTGTTAAATGAATTCTTAAATTCTTTAATGAAATGTCTTTCTCTAAAGTTTTATTAAAAAATAATAGAATTTATATAAAAATTGAATCCAATTTAGTCTCAATTGAAGTGTTTGAGAGTTTTAAAACTTTCTAAAATTCAAAATTATTAACAGTAGTAACAATTGTGAGCAATTTTATGGGAAATATAAAACTCTTCTGAGATTTTGCATTTTAAGTAAATAAAAAAATTTATTTTATTTAAAATTTGGCGCTTTTTA
>JAQFZT010001356.1:0-15671 GCA_034696325.1 Camisiidae sp.
ACGTATAATTCAAATACAATTAATAATTTTGTTATGTTATATGAAATAAGTTATCTTTGGTCTTAGTTTACTTTTGAATTTGAAAATGGGATAAGTTTTTTGAAAATTAGTTATTGAGGGGATTGAAAACAGAGTGCGGGCGAATCGTGGTGTAGCCAATATAAGATAGCAATTAATTGAAGAACAAGGCTTTGGTGTTTTGAATAATCCTAGAAATTGCTAACTGAATGACTATTACATTTCATTATAGTTTAATGATATCTAAAACAATAAAAATAGAAAATATACTTTGACAACAAAGGACTTGTTTCCTCAATTAAATGTTTTATTAAATGTCGTCATAAGGTATAAGACCTGAATGGTAAGCAAAAACTACTATAAAAGAGGTGAAAGATTTATTTATCAGGTTTGAGCAAATTATTTATTTATTTGCCTTAGAATGTGTGGGTCCTGTCGTTTTTGGTACTTTAAAGAAAAAGACTAGTGATCTCCGTCTATTACAATTTAAAAATAGTTTAAGGAAACTATTTTGTTCGTTGAAATTTATATGAATTTGGATCAAATATTTATATTAAATGTTTTGATAGGGATATCTATGAGCTCCCAATACATTTTGGCCAATCAAATCTGCATATGCATTAAGAATATGGAGTTAAACCTAAACTTATTCGAAGCTTATAATCAAACACAAAATCGATTAAAATAAATACTAAAAGTTTCACAATAAGGGAACACAAATGGCTTTAATCGGCGATTTCAAAAGCTTTACATAATTGAAACGATGCCTTAAAAGAGAGATTTCTGAGATTTTAATTACTAATTAAGTCCATTAAAACCAGTCTAATTGCAAAACTAATGCATTAATGAGTCTTATAGTTAGTGACAAAAAATGATTCAAAGAAAAGATTAAGAGAAAATGAAAAGTGTTTAAAATTCTCGACATATACTAATTTTGTTCGTGACATAATTAATAATTTGATATCTAAAATACTGATTAGGGGAATATCACATTTTAAATAATTAGCTTAGAATTATTCATAATAGAGAATATTTTAATGTGGTTGAAATGCTCATTAAATTGCGTGCAAATTCTTATAGTGACGTCCCATAGGTTAGAAATTCAATCTAAATATATAATTACTTTTTAGACTGAGTCTCATTAGGAGTAATGTATATTTTCTCATCAAATTACTTTCCCCTTACGTTTTGATTTTTCAATATTTTCTATACATCTGCAAGTTTTTTCTCAAAACGTTAATTGCAGTCATAATAAGATAAAAATTATTTTTATTTACATTAATTTTAAGGAGAAATTTCCTCATTTCTTAAAGCTTAAGCTTTGAAATGATAGCAGACTTAGTGATCTTAATCACTATTAAGTTAAGTAAATGTTAATGATTTTCAAAAATTTCTCATAAGCAATGAAACAAAAAAACTATTAACTTTATAAAATCTTTAAATCATTGTTTAACTCAATGTTTTTCTCAATGAAAAATAATTACATTGTTTTCATATGAGTTACATTTAGGAGAAAGATTTTATAAATTAGAGTAATTTTGACGCTGTCTTATCTCATAATTAGGCTATTATTCAAAATGGGATGTAATTTATTAGGACACATGTGAAACCCATTTCTGTTCCCTAATTCTGTAGTAAAAAAGCTCTCATTTTTCTCTCAACCTTTAACTTAAGTTTCAGTGTCTGTATAAATGTATTATTATTTTTTCCATATTTACAGAAAATAGTTTTATAACTAAATGACAGTCAAACACGATATTTTATTCAATAAGTTTTCTCTTTCATTGCATTAGGACTTCATTGTGACTGAAGCTTTAGTTTAACAGCTAATGACAAATGTTGACCATATGTTGTTACAGCCAATCATTACTAGAATATGATCTCTAAACCAGTGAAAAGATTATTAGCTGTCTTTTCTGGGAATTATTGTGTTTAAAGTCTAATGAATTGCAAAGTAATGAGAATATTGTCAATTAGTTTGTCAACAAAATATCTAGATTTTAAGCACTAGAGCTCGGAATGGTTGAGAAAATTGAGTTCATAAATAAAAATAAATTTTTATTGATAGCGAAAAAATATAATTCATCGCTATTCATCTGACTGTTATTACATAATTAATCTGATTAAAAGTGATTTAATCGAAAGTTTTCAAGTATATAATTATGGAAATTTAATAATTTGAGAGAATCGTGAGAAATAAAAAAAATAATTTTCGGGTAAAAGTTGTCTGATTTAGGATATGCTACTCATAAATCGCTATAAAAGTGTCATCGAATAGATAAGAGAAAATGTTTGAAAAAATGCTTAAAAATAATTGATGAAAATTGATGGAAGAGTAATAACATTCCGGATATTTTTGTTGATTCAAAAGGTTTTGAAGATGTAAGAAAACCCCTTCAAACTAAGTTAATTACATGGAGAGTATCTATATTTAAAAGTTCAATAAATTTATATCTTCAAGTCTTTAAGTTTAGAGACTTTAAGCGTCAGATTCTAAATGCCGACACATTTCTGAAAGAAATGGTTTCAAATGTCATATAACTTAACACACCATTTATTCTAAGAGTTTCAATAGATATCAAGTTTTAGGCCTTAAATTAGTCGGAATCGCATTATGCGAAATGACATTAAACTTTCAGCTTTGATATAGCCGTGAAAGACATAAACAGAACCATTAGCTCAATATGCGTTTTGACTAATTTATTATTATATGAGTTATTATTTTAATGCTAAGCTCAATAGGAATTATGTCATAATTGCCTGAATAACATGTTTATATTTAAATATTTTTCTATGTTTTTGAAATTTAATTGTTTTTTCGAGAGAATAATAGTTCAATTTATAGCTAATATTTCATTATTACCTAATCATTGTTTTATAATTAATGATGAGTTTTAATGTATAATTTTTAAAAACCTTGAACTTTGTTAAAGACAATATATTTTGTTATGAAAATGTTATTGATTTGCTGGTAATTCATAATCTCGAAATTTCACTTCGATAATCAATTCACACCTTTACTAACTTTATTCAAAATAAGTTCACATTTAATGATAGGGTTTACAGAACTAAAAATGCTTTTAACTAGAAAAACAACATTTTCGACTTAAAGAGTTTGTATATGATATCTCTATAATTTATAGCTCGTATTTCATCTTTTTATCCTAATATATAGAATAATACATAATATTTTCATAACTTAAACTCAACTGTTTATAAAAGTGATTATAAAGTGATAAAAAGTTTTCGAGATCTTAAATTTCGATTTAATGAAACTGCCATAAATGAAATACACTTTTAATTCACTATTTTTAGCTTTTTTATAGTTTAATGATTCAAATTAATGAATTATTGATGAGACACATGTTAAAAGTGAGCAAAAGTTCTTAATATATTTCAACTTAAGAATTCTTGTAATTCACCACATATTTCGACATATCATTGAAAACTAATTACAAGTTATTTTTCTTTAAATTAAATCAATAAGTCATCCAAACATTTCCAGAAATTTTAAAAAACAAAATCTAAAAAAATGTTTTAAAAACTCATAAATTAAAAGTATAGATAAGATCAGATTCTCAAGTAATGAATACATATATTTTGTACGTTAGGACAGTTTGAGACTATATTTACTTAGAAGTGATAGCAAATTATCATTTGAATGAATCAATTTTCCAGTTTTTCCATTAGGAATATATTACTATTAATGATAATTACATGAACTTTTGAAAAAACCCATAAATACTTTAATGACGACAAACAGTTTTGATAATTATTATTTGAAAAAAATGCAACTCTAATTCAATTGCTATTATCTGATGATATAATATAATTGATTTGAAAAATAAATTTATCTATTAATAAATTGAAAGAAAGAAAAATAAGTAAATAGATTAATAAATGATTGAAACCTTGAATTTGATGTAATAAAGTATAGCCTCGAGTTATATTAATATCTAAAAAGTGTATGCAATACTTCATTATAAACTATAATAAGTGTGTATATCATGGCTATAATCCTCATAAAAGTATTAATTATTGAATCGCGTGAAAACACTTAATCATTTATACAATCACACACCCATTGAGGGGGAAAATACACCTTCATTTCAGAGACATTATAAAAATTCATTTTTATTACTTTTATTATCAAGAATAACATTCAAATTATTTGAGGCTATTTTTAAGGCTTTATTACCAAATTTAGCCAAAATTCAAATTTTATTTATTTATTCAAATTTTACTAAAGGTGTGCAATTCAAACCTGATTGCGGTTTAATAGAGAAGCTGTAGAGAGAGGTTTTACTAACTATAGACTTAATGATTTTTTTAACTTCTAAGTAATTTCGTGTTTTGTTTGATAAATAGCAGTAATTATTGAATTTATAATACTCTATAGCTTTTAGAATAGTGGTTAAACCCCATTTAAATCTCAATTTGTAAATCTTAATTCATTTATAAGAATTAGCATGAAATTAATGGGTTGAGAAAAACCTGATTTTTCCATAAGATAGAAAATACCGCTTAATTTTTTAGTCATAAAAAATGTGTTTCGAGTTTGATTTTCAATAATTATATGTTTGATTTGTTTACGAACACTTTTAATTATAAGTATGATAAATAGGGAGGTTTAAGATAAAAGAGCGTGTCTGGCACCAGAAGAACAAGAAAAACTAAATTTTAAAAGAGATTTCAATGCAATTTATTTGTGATAAAGTCTCATTTTTACTCCATTACACCAATAATAAGATGAAATTTTGAAAAAACCTCAGTTAGAAATGATTTTGAAAAGATCTTTCACAAAATTGTATTACATTGAAAAATAGGTGCGATCACAAACTTGTTTACTTCTTTCCATCACTAACTCATTACTGAATACCGGAATCGCTAAATCATAATGAAAAGTGTCATATAATAGATAACAAAAATCCTTAATAAGTCAATTAATAGTTAGATCGCGTCTTTAGACAACTCAAGTCAAAAAATAAAATACGAAAAAAGTTTATAGCAAACTATATTAACTTATATCTCTTCCAGTTTGAGGTATCTTTTTATTCTAGGTTTTCATGTCTATTAAGATAGTGATGAAGGGAATTAAATAGTAT
The DNA here is from genome assembly GCA_034696325.1 of Camisiidae sp. NCBI lineage: Eukaryota > Metazoa > Arthropoda > Arachnida > Sarcoptiformes > Camisiidae > Camisiidae sp. Next base: position 5,124 of record JAQFZT010001356.1, read on the forward strand.
TACTATTCAATATTTGTGCTCAAACAAAATAGGACCGCATTCTGTGAGAGAATCTAATTTTCATTTATATCTTAATTGTGTTATTCAGCAAATGAAAAAATAGATTTAATTTTTTTCACAAATAGAAAGCTTCTCAAACATCGCGGACCAGTTTTTTGATGGGCCCAAAAGTATGACTGAGAAGGAAGAAAAATCACCACTTAAATAGTCCACCTGTTTATCCTCTAAAATAATCCTTAACTTCTCATCATTAGTTTAATCGCAAATTCAATTAATAAATATTTATAACTGATTTTGTATGAGAATTGGATTCATTCATGAATAACAAACACCAATTGATTTATAAAACTTTAAAAATAGGTTATCAAAAGCTTTTAATGAAAATAAAATTATTCAACTTTTTTCTACAATTGATTAATACTCACAAAATAATTGAGAACCAGATTCGGGCCGCGGTTTTAGAAGTCGTGCTTCAGAGGATATCAAGCGCTTCGTATTCGGTGATAAAAATTTATTTCTTCTATAATTTTACTTAACTGTATGCGAGTTAAGTGAGTGTAACGATTGTGTTAAAATAGAGTAATTCATATTCAATAGATGTCTTACAAACTATAAAGAGGATGAACCGATTTTATCATTCAGTTTGTCAGGAATGTAATTATTCGATTGAAAAATTGCTTTTCCTTTTAGAAAACTAGAAATAGTTAGCTATCAATTAGATCTAGTTATGCGGATGTGTGTAATGTTTATATGCAGTTCAGTGACAACTCAAACTAAGCATCAATTAAGAGCTTTTGCAGGCAATAGCCTTTCTAACAAAAGATGTTATTCTAGGAAAAGTTAGGGATTAGTCAAGTTTTTTCAAGGATTTATTACAGCTTTCATTATATGCTATTTACGAGTAAACATTATTTCATTGAATTATTTGATGGATATTCAGATACAATAATTATTTACTATTGATTTTTACTTAATGAGCTAACATTAAACAAAACTGTTTTAGCAAAAATATATTTGAAATGCTGTTTTATAGATATAAGTTGTGTGACTAGTGTGACCGGGTTTCACTCAGGTGATACCGGCAATTGTAAGAATATCAAAGAAGCACTCGGGTATGTTTCACAGGATTTAGACACCAAAAGAAGCACCAGGTATTGTACTATTTTCCTACAACTCACGTGTAATATTCAAAATTCATGTGCGAATCTAACATTATTTCTTGCTTTATAGCAAATCACTTAAATTTACAGTTTCTTTAAATATTGATACCAGTTATCATCATGTATTGATGTAAAACTTTTTAATGAGAATGCGGAAAAATGCTTTCATTACTTCCATGCAAACCCTACACATGAGTACCGAAATTTTGGGCTTTACGGCAGATTCTGGTCACTCTAATGCCAATACTTTTACCCTTCAAAAGTTATTATTGGTTTATTTGAGGTATTTGTGGAAAATTAATTATGGTTTCAATTTTCTATCGTTATCAAAACGAAATGTCTAACAGCGTTTAGTTGAATAAACTTGACAACAATTAACACAAGTAAACAAAAACATAGATGTAAACGAGTCCTATTTGTATGACTTGACAAACCACAGGTGAAAATGTGGTTAAATTAAATTAAAGTGTGTTATCACTTATAAGTGAATAAACAAAATTAAGTAATTAGTTAATCAATTTTTCTCTTATATATCAAGATTGAAAAAAAGGTTTTTCTAAATAATTTATGATTAATTATATATTTTTTTCAACATTTTTGATCGATAAATAAAAAAAAACCACTCAATCATTAATTGATCTGTTTTTGAGGTAAAGTTTGTCTTTGATTGAATCTAATAATTTAATTAACTATCACAATATTATAATGTACTGTACACTTAAAATTCAATTAACAGCATTTTCAGTGGGTTGAATCAGTTAAGATATAAGACCATTACTTACTCAATAGTGATAATAGACCTCAATTACTTTTTATCAGTGTTGGAGAGCTAAATTCCCTCTAATACAGTACACACAACTTATTTTCTATTAAATATCAGGATATTTTAGCAATAATTAACAAAATTTTAAAATACTGACTAAGTTATTATGCACTTAAGGCCAAAGTCGATATAATCGGAATTTCTTCATATCAGTGTTTCTTTTAAAGTAAAAACTTGGAATCATTTCCAGCATTAAATTTGAAACTCATGATTAACAACAATCTCATCAGATAACTAAAAATATTTATGACTTCATTAAAATAAATAACAGATTATCGATATAATTGATCGATAGAAGAATATAAAATTGTGTTATTATTAAGTTATATTGATTAACTATTTCTGTTTCTTAAATAAATTGAAAGCTAGTTTTGTTTATATAATCTCTAACTTTTCTGTGCAATGACACCCAAATGTTGCTTAATTGATCGCAAAAGTTAGAGTCAATAAAGATAAGCTAATCAATCATTAAAGCAAACAAACATCAAAGAATAACTGAAAAACTTTCAATTAGTCTTTTAACTTAATTATAATTTGCAAAAGATAAAATTCACTAACTTTGTACTTATTAAGCCATGAATTAAAATTTTAAATTGAATAATTTTAAAAGAATTTAAAAATTTGATAAAACTTATAAGAAATGTTGCAACTTATTAAGATGTAGTTCGCTGATCAAACTTTTTTGTGCTAAAGCAATATACTGTAATTCTGATAGTATTATTACTGAATGTATAAGTAAGAGCATGGCATTAACTAACTTCAACATTAGGTGTCGATACTTTAGTAGTCAAGTCAGAACAGGTAACATGTTGCACCGGAGGCTGGGTTTCATTCCAGGTTAGCCGACAATGTTTTCTGTTTGGAAAACTCACTTAAATACCTCATTTCTATCTTTGCTTCAAATATAAAGTCAAAATAACAACTCAAGACTCGGATGGAGTGCAGACACAAACTGTTTTTATTTGTTGCCCTTTTTTAAATATATGAATTTGATTTTCTTATCATACAATGAAACATAGGTTCGCGCGAAACCAAGATATACAGTATTGTGATTTTGGTAGCTGAAAGTGCGTCAACCTCTATTCCATTGTTTGGTTAAGAAAATTAAATTCATATAAAATGGACAACAATCAGAAAGAATTTGTGCTCGCACTCCATCCAGCTCTTCAATTTAACTTTGTTAGGATTAAAGTTGAGCTTATTTTCTATGCTTGACTTTTTTTTTAATTTAAAAATAGATGCCAAGCAAACTAAAAATTTTTTAAAAATTCATTCAACTTATGAGAGATGGGGTTTTTTATTTTGTCTCTCTGAATGGGTAGTAGTTTTTCAAAATTCCTGAATTTTTAATCAAAATATTTTATTTATTTTAATTATGAAAAAGCTTTTACTGTTAAAGGATTTCTCAAGCATGATATAGAATATTTCTATTTATTTAATATCTGTCTGTATTGAGTCTGTAATTTATTTAATGCGAATCATATTCACTGCCAATTCTTGATAAGTTTAAGTGAATTGTAACAATTGTGTCTTAACCTATACTTAACTTGAATGTGAACGTGATTTCTAACACGGAATGTTTTCATAAACAGTAGCAGAGCTAGAATAAGGAATGGGGGCACCAGACCCACCCAACTTTAACCAAAGTTGGGAAAAATCACAAGAAAAGTGTAAAATTATTTATATTTATAGATTTTAGCTTTTAATTTTGATGAAATTACTGATTAAAAAGTTGATTATAGCATTGATTTGAAACTGCGTTTTTGTCAAAATTATTTGTGTACCTCAGTTTCACCACTGATCACAAATATAATAATTACATGTTAATAATAATAATTAATTCAATAGTTGCGGAATTAATGCCAAATCCAAATGCGAAGCTATCCTTTAAGAAATTAAAAATCTCTATTTGGGTGAAGTCATGCTTTAGTGAAAAGTCATTTTAAAAATCTTTAATTTATTGATGACTTATTTTTAAAACCAATTTAATGAGTGAAGTGACTTGATATTCAGGGCTATGTTTGTGATTAAATCTAATTAAAAATAAATATGCTTTGAATTGATTGACGACTCTGGCCATGAAAATGAATGAAAAACTATGAAAAACTATGAAAATCTAATTTTAGAGTTTTTATGGTTATCTATCTTTCTAATTGATATGAAAAACTATACTTCTAAATCGATTGCAATAGTGCTCCCTCTCTCTCGGGTCGGATTTAATGTAATGATAAGTAAATAATTATTTTACTATAAATAATCTGTATTTTTAGAAGAAATATGACTCAAGTTTCATCACATGGATTCCTCGGACCTCTTATATAATAGACAATTATTGCAATATTTGCGTAACTTCTCAAGTTTTTAAGACTTTTGCGTAAATAACCGATAATTTATGCCCTAAAAGTCTTAGAGGACCAGAAAAATGATGACTTGGGCTCATATACCTCTAAAGTGAATCACTTTTTGCAAGATATTTTTTCCAAACCCTTTATTCCTATTTGCAGTCTATTCGGATATTTTTTTGACTTGAATATTTGTTTTAATTCTATCACATGAATATATGTCATGTCAAACAAACTTTGCATAACCTGAGGTCGACTTTCTGTTGCGAAAGAACAGCAATGAATGCGATAATCGATTTTGAAGAGAAAAATGCCTCTACGCAGTCTCTTTACATGTTGTTATCATCAACAATACTCTAAGAACCCATGTTTTATCAAATAGGATAACATCAAACCAACTCTATAAAAATATAATATTTACGTATTTTAAAATCTATTAAGATGTGTAAAGCATTGTATAAATATTTTTTGATTACTGGGACGAGTTTTTTTGCATGTGGCGGACTTTACTTGGTTTGTCTGACCAGATGGCTGTGGCCGTACGCCATTCATATTCCTGATGAAAGTATACATGATTGGCGGGACGTTCCTCTATATTCTGGTATTCTCGGTATGTAAAACATCATACTTTTCAAATAATTTTCCACATTTAATAGTCATATTTTTCCCTTGAGTTTCCGCTTCATGTAGTATTCAAGTTCTTCAGTTGAATATTTTAATTTTTATATTATTCCCAATATGTTTGGGCTAAATTTCTATATTTTTTATTGCCATTATAGGAATGTTAATTTTTACGCCCGGACTTCTCATTGTGATTCGAGCCAAAGCTAAAGAGCTCAGATATTATGGCATTTTTCTAATATTACCATTTTTCGTCACTTCTGTTCTATTGGGTACACAATTATGGTCTAAAAAAGACATATTTGATCCCACAGATTGGTATCTGTTTGGTCTGGCTTTAGGAATATTGGCAATAATTATTAATATATTTTTATTTGTACATGAAATCACTGTTTATGGTAATCATCAATTGATCGCAAGTGGAAAATATCAGACGGAAAACGCTGTTTGAATATAATTTTTATATTTACTATTTTATTGTTTCATGAATTAATTACACGGTTTTGTTTAATTGAGAGCTCTTATGAAATGAGTGAATGCTTCAGTTTTTCAGTTTGACTTTTGATATTTGGTTTGTATACCAGTTTGAAGTCATTCACAGTATGTTTATGTAAAAGTCAATTTTCTTATCAAACATTTCATAGCTTATGTTTTTTCATCTTTTGTCAATTTTTTTGGTCAACTTTTCTTGTGTTTATATCTGTTTTGACAGCAATTCAATAGAAGGTAATATAAAATAATTTTTTTTACAGAAAAGTTCAATTATTTGCGAGTTGAAGAGTATATTAAGTCTATTTGATAAATATTACTCAATGCTTGAGAACTCTTCACATATAAATAAGATTTCTATTAAATATGATCTGAATCAAAGACTTATGCAATGAAATGATTTTATAACACCAGTTAATACTCATTGATTTAGCAAAAAAGTATTCGTATGATCAAAGCTCTTATTTAATTGAGCCTTAAGTAATCATTTATGAGATGAATGAACAAAATGTTGACAATATGAGCATGTTTTCAATTCACTCATTACATGAAATTCATATTTAAGTGAAATTATTGAATAGAAAATTGAATTTTAAGGTTACACTAGAGTTAACTTGTTATCATTTTTACCACATTGTAAAATATGAAGTTTAAAAATTGATTTGACAGTATAAATATGTTCGAAAAATTGAGGCACAGAAACTCCTCGATTTAGTTAACATGAATGAACAAATTCTTTCATTAAATCAAATATTAGCAGAATCGAAACTAACAAAATTTTAATTATTATTTATCATAGCTTTTGCTAAATTTCTAATATACTGTTTATTACAATTTGAGTCTCACAAAAAACTTCTGACAGTCAGTCATTGTCTCTTACAATGAAAGCATGTTTTGATTTTTATAATTTTGTCAATTAAATCAAAAATTGCAAGTTTAGAAAGACTAAAATGATTTTGAAAATTAATTACAAGAAGATTTACTAACAATAAAAGGTTATATTTTCAAATATTTAGTCCATTTAATTAACATAAATATTCAAAACAAATTTCATTAATAGCGACAATGACTGACTTTAATTTATTTATATAATGACTTATAAGATATGATAACTAGTAATTAGTTTTTCGTGAGATTCAAATTGTGATAAAAATATTTTGCAAAAGTCTTATCTATTTGAAGATTGAGTTCAATAGCAAGGAATTTATTACTTATGCATACTTTGTTACCAATTTGTTGATTTAGTCAAACAATTAGTAATAAATGACAGGAATATTATATTTTTGAATATGACTTATAATTTGACTGATCAAACCTAAGCTATCATTTAAATTTGGATTATTTAATTTGAATCTCATGTTAAAATAAAGCAAGACTTGGTGCTAAGCTAACAAAGTCGAGGAGTTTCTCTTCATTATTCCTAAAGTAAATGCACATATTTTCATGTGATAAGAGATTTAAATGTATAAATCACTAAAATCATAACATTTCCTGATATTCTAAGAATTTTAAGTAATTTCAAAGTAGTTGTCGAGCAATAGAAACAAAATTAATTGTGAATAATGCACAGGTAAAAATCTCGAATAATTGAACTGAGTTTTGAATGTTAAATGAAAATAAAAGTTAAATTTATGCACAATTTAGATAATTTAGCGTTTGTAATTACGACATATCATATGCTTTTAATCTACATCATTAAAATAGCTATGCATTTATGCATTATCTAACTCACAATCCAATGGACAACTTTTAAAAACTCTATAAACTTTAATGATGCACAACTTTAAGCCTAAAATGTTACTAGAATTTAATTAATTACATGTGAAATCTAGTTAAAAGTGCAATAATCACTATCAGTAGATCTCTTCTAAAACTTTAAAAATTAAAATAAAAACTTATTTAAGATGTTGCAAAATATATATTTTTTTTCTTTTTAATTCCATAGATATAAAGTTTTAATATTCAAAACTTTTAATGAAGAAAACCTGCAAAATAAAAAATGATTTGAAAAATAAAAAAAAATAATCAAATAAGAAAAGAGTTTAATTGAAAATCAATTTTTGAAAAAAGAAAAATTTACTCTTGAGCTCAACCTAAAAATGTGATATAAGGTGCAAAAGTGTGAAAATCAATGATAAGGCGAACACCTAAATTATCCTCATGATAAATTGTTCATTTTTGAGCAGTAATGGTAAACTTTTGAGCTAAAAAGATAAAAGTTAGCTTTATTATATGAAAATAGCACTGAGTGTGCTCTCATTTATCGATTTTTATTATTCAATGGCGCTTCAACTTAGACCAAAAGATACTTTGAATATAATAAATGTTAGAGACCTCTGTATATACACGACTATAAGTTCATATCAGTAGTGAATCTTAATTTAAGAGACTTGTGATAACATGACAAAAGTTGTCTACGAATCAATTGTAATCATATTTACATCGAGTATTATTTTCGCGTGTACTCTATCAACAGTTCTTCTCTTATTGTTATGGCCTCATCAGCAGATCTTTGGTATCGATACTAGAGTTATAATTGCGGTAATCATTACGTTCAAAAATTATTTATTGCTTATAAAACCTTGAATTTCAATTTTTTCGATTACCTATTGATTAGTTTATTGAAAATATTATTATCATAAAAAATAATGAATCACTTTTTTCTAGTATTGCTGTTAACCATATTATTAAATAGTATAATCGATTAAACTTTAGATTAATATTTTTCTGAGCATAATATTTAACTTAAGGTTAAATTAATTTATGTTTATAAATAATTTTAATGTACAATCATTTATTCAAATCACGTCTTATTAATTAACATTATCAGAGCTTGAGATACATTACATAAATTATTTAAGTATAAATTTAAAGCGCATCGCAATCGTTAATTAGTTGAAGAGGTATAAGCTTTTGCTTAACTTAATAGTCGAGTCAAATTAATCTTCATTACCTCCACTCCAAAGCCTTTGAAAAAAATTAATTAGACATTTTGAGCAAATTCAAAAGCTATTCAGTAATCATAAAAAGCATTTTTAATAGTTTAATTTGTGTATAAGTACTCATTAACTTGTATTAAATAGGTTTGCGTATTGAGTGTATTAGTCTTCGGTATTGGACTCGTCGGAACAATTGCCGAATCATTCCGTGCTCTAAACACATACTCATGTCTATTAATCATATTTCCTTTCGGTTTATTACTTATCGAAATGACAATTCGCATCAGTCAGAAGCCATTCGACGCAATCGATCAGCTCTTGGCCGGAGCTCTGGTTGTACTTCTCATGCAGATAATAGTGGCCTATCTGTTGGCCAGAGAAATACGACAGTTAACTATTCTTAATCGTGGCATCAATTATAAGATGTGTCATATCGAGGATGGAAGTGAAGTTCAATTGTGTGAAGCAGTCCAGGAATAATAATCTATTGGTTATGATGTGATTTGAAGCCAAAATAGACAATCGAAACATTAATCAAATAAATGCAATCTTCAAAACGCATTTTTGGCATTATTTATAAATGTATTTTATGTTTCTTATGCTTCAAATCATCGCTTTATATATTCCTTTCAGATATAGTTTATATTATTTATTATCAACTCATTTATTAATGCTATTTATGTTCAGTTTACGGATGGCTTTTATGGCTTTCGCTTATAGTTTACATAAAATTGATTTATGTCTTTTGCCATTTTTAAAGCACGGAATGTGTGAAAATATTTGCTTATGAACTATAAATCAGAAAAAGATTTCTTCTCGATCTTTATATAAATGTTAATTTTTCAAAAATTTTATGAAACTCTTGTATACAAGAAAGACAAAAATAATGAGTAAATTAATCGATCAAAAATTGTTAATATGGTTCAAGTTTTCAAGCTTTAATTTGAAAATTATTTATATATTGCGAAAAAACTTTCAAAGAAAGGCTATGCAAATGACAATTATTTGAATGTTATCAGAAATAAAGTTTGACCAATAAATGAAAATTATCACTAATTTTATGCATATTTTAAAACTTCAAAATTAATATTGAATTTATTGTGTGAAATGTTTTTGGCAATCATGTACTTAAATATAATTGTTGTGAATGAATGAGTGCATTTGATTTAATATTGTAATTTAGTTAATTTATTAGTCAAATAAAATTTGAATAATTATTCCATCAGAAACAGTTTGAAATTTATTGAATTCATTTTTTATTTTTAAGATTACATATTCATATGCTTTTATCATAGAATTTTTATAACAAGTTCAAAATGTTTCTCTCACTCATTTTGATCATAGAAAATGATTTAATCTCTCGTCATTCAAATGATCACAAATAAAATATAATCTTTGAGAAAGATTTTGCTGACAATGAATAGATAATAATATGAAGTTTAAATTTTATTTAATATTGTGACCAATTAAATGCACGGACAGATAGAAAAGGATAGGATCACAAACTATATTGTATACTCTTCTGTTTTCAACAATACGAGTTATAAATTATTTTTACTAAAAGTTATTTAAAGATCGGTAAATCTGTCTCATTAGTCAATTATACGGAGAAGCATACAGTCCAGTTGAAGTGCTCTAGAAATATAGTTTCATTCTTATCTCTATTTTACACATATAAAAGCGAATCCCAACAGATTTTCTCAATTTATAAAAAAAATATTTTATATGAATAGAATTGCTGTTATTCTCTCGGCTCAAAGTATTGTTTGATGTTTGAATTTATAAAGCTTTTTATTTCTTATTTATAAGAATTTGGTACAAAAAAATGATTGAGTGAAGTAAAGACTATGGGGTGACAACTTTGAACTTAACAACATAAATAGAGTAAAATTGGATAAGCTAACATATTTTAACAAAACTCATAAATTTACAAAAACCATATGATTAAGAAGGGAGAAGACTAGCCTTTCCATAATATTATATGTATAATAGACATAAAAAGTTCAAACTTCGATCGACTTCTTGCATAGTTGTAGACTTAGTAGCATGTGAAAAGCTTTGATTATATGAGGTTTAACAATTCATTTCATGAAAACTTTTTATTTAGAAAATTGAATTGTACTGTAATGTGATTTGAGATAAAATTTTATTACTCTGCCTTTTAACAACTATTA
>JAQFZT010001357.1:0-15671 GCA_034696325.1 Camisiidae sp.
AAACAATAATTTTCTTTAGAATCTATTGAAAAGATTTTCAAAGAAATGACAATTTCTATCTAAACCTTTACTTTTTCAACCATTAAATCTTACTTCAATTCGACAAAAAACTTTAGAATAAATACAAAAAATAGAAATGATTTCTTTTCTTGAATATCCATTAGGAACACCTGAGCTAATGGTTCCATGTATTTCTGGCTTTGGTTCATGTGAAGACTCATTTTGTCCATTATTGAAGCATCAATTGTTATGCTCTTTCTTCGCCAAATCAAACCACACATGCGATTGTCAGCTCAATTCTGGTACTTATGAAGCTTATGACATACCATTAGAAATTCCGAGTGGATCTCAATTTCTCACATTCTTAGCAAAAGTAAATCATCAAAAAAGATATTTTTAACCACATCTAAAATGAAACATAGCTTTAAAAAATTTCGATCTTTTTTAGTTTCTCTATTTATTCCAAAAAAATTAATCGAATGTATATTTGAAAAAATTAATACAATGCAAACTTCAGCATAACTTTATTCTTTGATGATTCTTAAGATGTCCTCAAAAAAATTTACATTTATATTCAAATTTTATTCAAGACTTACCAATACTTTACATATCTTTCAGGGCTCTTATCTGCTAAAGTGGCAAATATTAACCTCAGATAGAAAAGTGTTGGGATGTCTCAAAATGGAAGCTGATGTCAAACCGTAGTTATACATTTATTTTTTGACAGTAAGTCTTCATAAAAATCTTTCAATATGTAATGTTCTTTCAAATCAGAATTCAACATTTCTTTGTAAAATATTTTGAAAAATTATTCAAAAACAGTATTTTTGTTTCTATTTTATTAAAATTCTTTAAGAAAACATACACTCAAACTAAGTCTTTAAGCAAATTTATCAGTTGACTTGTTTTGATGACACATTTATATCCTGTGCTTTGCTTGAAATAAACTAAATCTCTCTCTTAAAGGGAACATTGATTGAGAAAAGTTAGTGATTGACTTTACATAACTCAATCTTTCCTGAATAATATTAGTTAATAATTTGGTTTTGCAAAAATATAAATGAATATTTAATTAATTTTGGAGGTTTGTAATAAGCTGAATCTGACAAATTCATATAAAATTGAGTAAAGTTTAGTCAGGTTAGATTATGGTATTGGGACGCGGTGCTAGGCTCTCATGTCCCGCTAGGCTCTCATGTCCCGCTAGGCTCTCATGTCCCGCTAGGCTCTCATTTCCCGCTAGGCTCTCTGTCCCGCTAGGTTCTCATGTCCCGCACATTATATATATCGTGAAATGTTTAATATCACTTCGGGACATATGAATGAATGGGTCATATCAGGGATTGTTTGCACAGAAATTCAGTCAAATGCAAATTACTATTTTCGAATTTAAAGCCTATGTAAATATCCATTCGAAGTTCAATCCTTCAAACTTGGAGACGAAAATCGTTTTAAAACTTTATTATAAGAAAAAAATTAAGAAATTAATCACAAATTTTGTAATGATTGGAGTCAAAAATGAATCAAAACTCTTGTAATCCTTGAGATGAATTGATTTAAAAATTTTCGTCTCAAATGATCAGATGGACTATAGCAGGGCTTCTCAAACTGAGCCCTTAGAATTTTCCTATCAATTGATGAATAACTTATACGAAAAGCTTTCAGTTTTAATTTTCAGTTTGGAGGAAATTTTTTATTTAGAAAAGTAATAATATTGTGGCCTAAAATAAAATTCTATTCATCAATTGGTGACTCTATTTCAGCAAAATCTTCCAACAAATATTACTCCAAAATATATTCTTGAGCTTTTGATTTAATTTTTTCGAGTTTTAATTGAATTAAATTTTCTCAACGAAACAATTGAAACTTTATAGTGAAGAGGCCCTGAAGAGGGCTTATAGTATGCATTAAGAAAATTTTGATATTATTGTTTGAGGTACAGATATAGAGAACTTTATATTCATGGGTTTAGAAAATTTCTAATAATTTTAACTTTTATATCTCAATACAGTAATTGATCATTTGATCGAATGAATCAAAATGCGTATTGACTTTAAAGGTTTATAAAGTTTTCGCAAAAGTTAATAATTTGTTATATAAAGAGCCAGTAGAAGGAAACCCAATTAAGTCCAGAGTTCCAACTGATGACAGATATGAAAATAGGAAAGTCTTCTTATTTACATAATTGTGTTATACAATAATAAACTTATTTTGAAAAGAATATACATAAAATTGAATTTGGTTTATGATATTGAAGAATTAATACAAAGTTACTCTGAGTCAGCTTTTAAAATGTTTTGATAAATGGATTTTTTTATTACCCTAAATGGATGTACTCAAATGCAATAGTTCTGCTTAAATTATACATTACTATTATTATTATTATAGTTATGATCTTAATTTTCCAATGAAATGCCAAATTATTTTTTTGTAACGAATAATGCAAGTAATAAACTATAATTTATTAATGTTTGTCATAGCTTTCATTTTCAAACTTCCCTTACAAGAGAAGTTCGTTAAGAGAAATGAATTTTTTGTTTGAAATAAGCTGTGAGGATAGACACAAATGCTGTTTCTTAAGATGACTTGACTATCACATGGAATAAAAATTCAAGAGAATAAATGAAGCGAAATATTGTGATAAGTGAAAAATGCATTTCTTCTTGAATAGAACTCACATTTATTATGCTAAATAAGATCATCAAAAATCCAAAAGAAAATATTTTCAATGAATTTTTACTTCAAGCTTAGGTCGTTATGTATTGGATTGAAATCCAAAGGGTTTATATCACTGAATAAGTTAGAATTTTTATAATAATAAAAAGGATATATAACTCTTGAGCATCTGTTCATAATCACAATAATTCTAAAATATGAACTCAAAGTTTGTATTGAATGCAATGATATAAAGATGTTTTCTTGTGTGCGATTTCTTTGCTCGTCAGATAAGTTTTTATGAGTCTATAAATGCAAATTTGAATATCATTTCGTTCACTAAATCTCTTCAATTGAATTATAAGTTTATCTCATGAAAACATGAATGGCTAATGGTTTCAAATATCATTTTCTTACTTCATTTGAATAAATTTAAGCAATAGTTTTCTGTCATAATCATTATGCAAATGTTTGAGACTTTTTATTTCTGGATAATTAAACTTAATAACAATCATCAGACTTGAAATCCAATTTATTACTTGTTAAGAAAACACATCTTTCCTCTCAATTTATTCTATAAATAGTGATAATTATATTATTTATAATTATTTAACGAGTCATATGCTATCTATAACTTGACTTTAATGGTGAGAATAAATCAAAAATAATTAATAAGTTATCATTTGAGTAAATGGATATTCATGTTAGACTTCAAAATTTGTCTCATTTTTAATCCTTCACAAGAATACAGATTCGGATCCTTTGAGAGACTTTTCATGCATAAAACCAAACCAAAAATAAATGTCTGCAGAAGTTTTATTAGTTCTTGAAAGAAAGCACACAAAAACATCGCATAAATTGTGATCCAATTCATGTCAACCGAACTGAAAACAGCTCATGAGAAAATTAACATGATTTTCAATATCGCTTATATAAATAGGGAATATATTCTCCATTGATAATGATTTGCGTCAAAAGCTATTGGGTGTGATAGAAGTTGAAGCATAAAATAGTATGCGATTAAATATTTATCATCTGCTCTATAGTGAGCATTCATGAGTTTTTATAGATTTTTATGATAAATACTCGAAGCAATGAGAAGAGAAAAAGAGCTCACTTTCCATGATAAATGAAACCAAAAACGCACAAACATTATCATTTCAATCTTTATACTATATTTAGTTTTCTTCATCTCGTGCCACAAGTCAATCGAAAGATCAGATCTATTGTTGATCTTCAATTCAAATAAAATGAAATCTTAGATCAAAAAATATTTTCCAACTTTTCTTCTTTTCTCCTCTGATTTATGGAGCAAAATCTCAAGACAAACAGCGATTTTAAACAAAAAACCTATTTTTATGCTCTTATCCTATTTAGTATTTTTTAAATAAGTTTTATGAATGTTTTTTTTGAGTCAAACAAAAAATCCATTATTTTTAAGGTTTGTTTAAACTCTTATATAAATAACTGAACTTCCATTAACTGGAAAATAATAACAATAAAACTATTATTGATTTAATAATTGGTTATAACTTTGGAAACAATACTTTGATAACGAGGTTTTTGTCTTCTTATTTAACCGTTTTTATTGACAAAAAGTTATCAAAGACTCGATTGGTTTGTTATCGAAAAAAATCCTCTTATGAGAAAACTATGTTTACAATAACTGAAGAAAAAGAGGAAGAATTGGTTCGTTTGATTTCACCAGAACTTAGAGAATGGATAAGAGTAAGACATCCAGAACTAATCGATGCAATAATAGAGAAGAATAACATGAAAATCAATGAGTTTATAGAAAAAACAACAAATTTTAATTCAAACGTTAATACCAAAGAAGAAAGTTTTAGAGATTTAATGAGATTTCTGGAAAATGAGAGAATGCAATATTTGAATAGTATTAAGAAAAAAGCGATAAGAAATAGGATATCAAAAGAATATTCAGTTTGTAATATAATAGAACTTCATCTAAATCGATATCAATTATACGGATGTTTAGACACTGGCTCTCAATATTCTATTATTAGTAAAGAAACGCTTGAAAAATGTGATTCAATTAATTTGCTTAATAGTAATACTGATTATTTTGGTAAAGTTGTGGGCTGTGGTTCACAACAAATTATAGATTATATTGAGGATGTTATCATTATGATCGGGCGCTCCCATTATTTTCATATCAATTTATTAGTTGTTCAACAATTTATAAAGTCTGACTTATTCATAATTGGTTATGATTTTCTTCACTCACATAAATGTGTTATTGATTGCAGCAGTGCTTCGCTTTATTTTAAATCAATCAACAAAACCATCTCATGCATCAGTCATCATGAATCTGCCCGACTCACCAATACTTTTATTCCTCCACTCAATCGGTTTAGTATAATGTGTCAAAAAATCTTCTCAAGAGTCAAATTTTGGAAATAAACTATTTGAAAATCTTTAAAAACATAATTGAGAAAATAAACACATTTTAATCAAATATATTTGATTGATGATTAGGTCATTGGCTTTTTATTAAAGATTTAAACTGATAGATATAAAAATATAAGCTAACATGCATTGAGCTCAATGGATAGATATTAATGTTTTGGATACCTATAAATTTAAACTGAAATTTCCATTTGATTAGAGCAGTGGCTCCCAAACCTTTTCATCTCTTGTGTCACTTTTTTCGCTTACCAAATATTTTTCAAGGCTTAGAATTTCACAATTTTAATTTTATCTTTGATTTTTAATATATGAAACGCTTGAGAGTATATACTACGACACCAGACTTAGCTAAGGTGGATAGCGTCAGGGAGGGGATCAAATGAGTCATTTTCAAAATCAAGGGTTAAACTCACCGGATTTGAAAGACAATGTTTTCCTGCCAAAATTTTATTTTATTCAAATTTTCCATCTGTAAGAATATTATTCTCAAAAACGTTTATTGATAATATGTGGACTTTAATTTGCTTTAAAAATAGAGGGGACCAAAGTTATAATTTTTAGATTTTCTGCAAAAAACTTATAAAATAACAAAAGGTGGGGCGGGGAACAAGGTTAACGTTTTTAGTCTCAAATTTTCTTGGGGAAGGGGGAACATACCGGGCACATACGGGGCACATACCGGGCACGTACCAGGCACGTACCGGTCACATACTGGTCACATACCACCCTTAGCCAAGTCTGCTACAAGACAGCTTTTTGCGTATCATTTACACGTACACAGACAACCGCTACATTAGAGTATTGGAAAAAATTGGCTATTATTGAGCATTCATTGTCATTAACTAACTTGTAAGCGATAATGAAATAAAATAAACTTTTACTAAAAATAAAACAGACAATGTTTTCAATAACTTAATCTCAATTTGCAATTTTTCAAACTCTCAAGTTCTTCAGATTCTTAAAGTATTTTTTCATAATAATTGAATAATATTTCACAAATAATATATCGATAAGATCTCGAAATTGATTATTATAAAGCAAAATGTTTTCATTAATATGTCATAAATATGATAAATGTGTATAAAAGAATTGCTTTTCCAAAATCTTCATTTTCCCTCTAATGATTTATTAGTTTTTCTCAATATAAAAAATAATAGGAGATTCATGTTATGAACAAAGCTTATAAGCTTTAATCAGCTTTTCAACGGAAATATTATTCTTTTAAAATTCTTTCATTATTTTATAATGAGTTCTGAGATTTAAATCTAGTCTTTTATAAAGAGAGATATTTTTTCATTAGAAAGCAATGCTTTATAACATACATTTGAAAAGTCGATTTTTCTCAACCTAACGAAAAGTATATCATGTTTCGCATGAGATTTAGATTTTCTATTAAGTTATATAAATAACGGTATTAGAAAAGCCTATAATAAAAGCTGTAATAATATGACAGAAGAAAATTGATCGCAATATATTTTTAGCTTATCATCTATTATGTAAGGAAGAAGTAAACAATGGTCAATGTGTGTGAATTGAATACAACTTCAACAAAACAAAGGAAATTACATCATAGGCAATATGGCATGTATGACATTGGATTAGGATATATTTGGCTAACTATACAAAAAAGAGTCTCATTAGAAATAATGTTACGAATAATTCAATTAACTCTTGTATTTCTCTCATTCTTATATTCTAAGCAAGTTCTCCATCGGCTCTATAGGAAAACTTAAGTTTTTTTCCTAATGTTAATATTTTTTTTTATCAAAAGTTCAATATTTATTTAACACTCAAAGCATTTTTCTTCCAAATTTAAACAATATTTTTCAAATAATTCAACTATAAAAAGTTATTCATGAAATCATGTCAACTTTAACAGAGTATTGTTTTCAGAATTGAAAGAAATTTTTATTCAAAAAGTTCCCAATGTTTTCAATTCTCTATTTAAATTTATTCTGTTTATACATTTTCGATGTAAATTATAAATTATTTTCCATTGTTTTATAGAAGCAAAGGTTGGTTTTGCAATCTTTGAATGATTTGAATACTCGATTCACTGAATTACCTTTCAATTTAAAATTTAAAATAAGTATCAATAGTTGGAAATTGCATTATAGCGCGTGGTTTAACTGATCTTATATTTGAGTGAAAATACAATAAAAACGGCTCAAGCCTTAACTGGATTGATGTAATATAAGTTACATGAAAAACTAAAGATTGTTTTGAAATCTAAGCTTCGCGTAAACAATATTTGTCGAAAGTATTCATGTGTCCGCTATTATGTTCGTAAAAATACAATGAATGTATGATTAATATAATTATGAACACAATGAAGTGATTAAATGTAATTTGAATTATGTTTTTGCCTTAAATCCTCGAGAGTATTGATGAAATCTAAAATACAGTTTTGGGGATTTTATTTTTCCTCAACATCAGAGACATCTTCATAATAAAAGCACGGAAGCATTTTGTAATGAAAAATTAAGCATGTTAATTTAACATAAATATGGCTAAGGCTTAAGCTTTTATTTATGCTTTAAACCAAGAGCTATCACAAAAGCCATTGCTGTTGACAGTCCATAATACATAAGGGATTTCTATTATAATACTTTTAGCTCACGTCTTAATAAAAACATAGGCAAAAACTTCTAGAAACACCAGAACCAAAAACATGTCTTGTATTAAAACTAAACAGCAATTATTTTGACTTCAAACTCAAACTAAGAGTGAGATTATATTGTATTAGCGATGGATAGCGAGCACTTAATTGGCTTGTAATTACTTTGCGGTCAATGAGTGCACAGTGACAGCATTGTGGCATCGATTAATCATGATACATGTATGAGTGCCAGCAATAAATTAATATTAGACTTCATAGCATTTATGCCACATTTCAATACAAAACATAGTGTGATATCTAATCCTAAAAAGCTCCACTTTTACGTTAGTAACAATTTGTTGTATATTTTGTATAATAATCAACGAGTGTTTCAAAAATCTTCTTCTAGTTTCAAGATTTTCTAAAAAAATTGATTTTATAAAACTATGTTTTTCATAATAAATTTCTTAACGCAATACGACTTTGAATATTCAAAACTCTTTAACTAGATAGCAATAATTAGTAAATATAGTATCAAATTCAAGCCTATTATCTATCTTTTCATATATTTTTCATAGTCAAAGGAGATATACATACTTTCAATTTAATATCATTTTAAAAAAGGTCTCTCAAAAACATGTTTCCAATCAAAGTAAAAATTAATTGAAAACTCCATTGAAATTTTCAAGTGAAAAAATAGAATTTTTTTTATAACTAACTCAACTTTAATTCAATGAACATTTCGTTATAAACAAATTTAATACAGAATCTTTATAATTATTTATTGATTAAAATTAAAGTTTCAATAAAAATTGAATGAAAACATGTTTTGGAAGTCTTAAAAGCCTCTCAAGGTGTTTGTGAATGTTTTTGATTTGATATGAAATAAAAAACAAAATGAAAGTAAAATAAAAAATAAGTTGAAAGCAGTTCTATGTTATGCTGAAAAACATTCACAAATTATAAGTTTAGTGCAAATAAATAATGTTAAACATTGTGAGATAAAGAAAATAGATTATACTTGTCTGAAGTGTGCAGTCTATAAATTTGGATTCGATGTAAATCCACAATACTATACAAATCCTCTATTATTTATGTTCAAGTCTATACAGATAACAAGCGAAGAATATAAGTATTAATATTGACATAAATGTTAGGTTTTTTGCGTAGAATAAGAGAAAGAGAAGAAACATATCAAAGTTTTTCTTGCTATGTTAGGTCTGCCAATTATTACTCATGATAGTGACAAATGTGGTTCATCTTAAGTTGGACTCAAAGGCATTTAACAATCATTTGTTTGCGTTAAATGATATTATCGAAGGACAAGCATTTCATATGGATTGAAAAAATCCTGACATTAGAAGTTCTTCGAATCTTGAGCTCTGTTTTATGGAATGATAGTCTGTCAGTGAGAAGTCTAAAATATAATTCTGATCGCGTGTAGGCGATCATGTCAATAATAAGTTAAACCATTCAAATAAAAGAATTTATTTGTGTGATCGCTGTCCAAAACTAGCTAATAATTCATTTTTATATTCGCTCTCAAATATCATTAGGTTTGCTGAATAAACTTTGAATATAAGTACAGACAAGAAATAAATTCCATGCTTCATGCCATATGAGATAGAGCATGGAATTTATTTTTTGTATGTACCAAGTTTTCAAGCCTGGACTCAAATCATGTTAAGGAATTCTGGTTCTCAAGTTAAGAAGTTTTCGACATCAATCACACCCTTATCAGTATTTTTAGCGAAATAAATATCAAATATTTTTGGAATATTATTATTGAGAATTATAAGCTGAAAACATTGATATATTGATACGGTTAGTATCAAATAACGGCTTGTATTGGATTGTTTACGACTTATTTTAGAGCATTTACCAAAAACAAAATAAGCTATTCGTGCGGTTTACAACTTAGTACACAATTTAATATATTTCTCATTCATCTTTAAACATTTTTTCATAGCAGATATACATTGTAAGCTCGAATTCGTATCAATTTAGACATGTTTTGACTCCCCAAAAGATACTTCATTTCAATACATGAAAGTGATTAAATAATTTGCATTTTTGTTTACATTTTAATTTAAGGTGAGTGTCTGTTCAAAAATGTCTTAATTGATATGAATTCGAGTTTACTGTTTCTAAGTTATAAACAATATATTGATATATTTTGGTTTCATTCTCTAATTCAATTTAGACGATAAGCTTCAAAATTGAAATAAAGTAAATTGTTTTCTAATTAAACTAGTTGTCAACTTTCTAGTTCATCTTCTTGTTCATAATCTCCTAACAATTTTGCTCTTTTTATAAAATTATTCTATTAAAAAAGCAATTACCTCATCAAATAAATGAAATTCTGAATTCGATTATTTTAAAAGAATCTAAAAATTGGATTTTTTTGTTATGATCAAACTTATAATCTGCTGAAGTTATCAATAATGACTTAAGTTATGATGCAAAGTAAAAAATTTCCAAAAAACAGACATCATATTTGAGTAACTTATTTTCATTAAATTTATTTTAATAACTTTGGTTTTCTGTGGGGTTCATCTATTTTCTATCCTTTAATGCCAAATGGATCGCAAAATAGGATTCTCCAAAATTGAGTTTTTATCCAAATTGTTTTTATACATCAATTGATTATTTTAAATCTTAAGATTAAGAAGATTGGCATAAGTTTCAAAAATTTTCGATTTTCAAGAAATGGTTGTTTAAACTTTATAACAACATCATAAAGTCGAAAATAGAATAATTTCAAATAATACTTAATTTATTTCATAAAGTATTGCAAACTTTAGATTTGTAGCAGAAATAAAATTTTGATTTACTAAAGATTTATAGATTTATTTGATAGGATTTTATAATACGATTCTTTTCGAAAGATCCAAAGATTAAATAACTTTTTGACCAACAAATGTAAACAATTAAAGATAATTTACTTCTTGATTTGTATGAATGAAGTGAAAGTAGTTCGTAAGAAATGGAATGATTTGACGAAAATCTTATTTAAATACTTGAGAATGTCAGAAGATTTTGTGAACTACTCATTCCTTATTCAGACATGAGTGCATTCGTATTTGAAAGAATTGGAGAAATTTCAATATGTTTATATCAAATGTCTTCTCCTAATACTCTTACTGAGAAGCAATTCTTACTCCAGTGAGCATAACGTATCATCAAATACGCTATTTTTGAAATAAATAATCAAAATTTCTTTACATTTATTTTACAAAATTCAAAAATCCCTTGAAAATAAAAGTTATCTCTTCATATACATTAAATCAATTTGATCTCTAGAGAGCAGTTTTTGACTGCGGAGGTATATAATAGTAGGCGTCCATAAAGAATGCATTAAAATCTGTTGAAATCATGTCGAAATCCTTTTTATTTGCTTTCAATTTTAATAAGAAAGTAAAGCGACATCTAAATTAGTAAAATGGTCTTCATTAGAGATCTATTACGCCCATCACGAAAAAGTTATTTACACTTTGAATCAAACTAGACGTGGGCTGAATACCGAGTCTCACATTTCATTTGAGATGCAAATCAATAAATTCTTTTCCACATTTTGGCTTTCAGTTTAGTATTCATGAAAGAATTCGTCAAGTTATTAAAAATATTCATGCATTTGAAAAGCTTTCCATAAAAGTATCCATTTTTGTCCAAAACATATGTTTTCTTTTTTCATGAGGAAATATGTTTCCAAAAGACTGACTAATCTGAAAATGAATGCCTGCACTCTTACTCTAATCAGGCCTGAAAATACTTCCATAAAATTAATCAAATGACTGCCTCCTAAGGTGAACACATTCTGCTTTTTAATTTAGCTTAAATAATGCTATACTTGAAAGTCCAGAACTTATTTTTGTAGAAATGAGTTTTAGTCTATTCATAATTTGACAAAACGAATGTTTAATTAAATTTTTCTATGGCTAAGCAAATCAAATCGTATGAATGCACAAACATTAATTGAATTTATCAACCAATCAAAGAGAAAATGCAATCATATCAAAATTAATAATATTTTGATTAACTTTATTTCTTTTTTATACTCATAAATTTATATGAAAATCAAAAAATCCTTAATAACTTTCATAAATTATTCCATAAATATCTCCAATATGGAAGTCATACAACAAACAAGTTAATTAAAATCATGTGATCTTATGATATTCCTTGCATTTTATCTGTAATTCGGAATACAAATTTCAAGTCTAAATCTATTATTCAAAATATTGTTATAATGAATTATATCCTGATATTTAGTAAATTTATTAATATAATTATACAAGTATAAATGTTGAACTAAGAGGTTATTTTCAGTAATTTCATTACATAAACATGATTAACATAAAATCTACCGAATCTACTCAAATAAAAAGCAAATAAGATTTTGATAAATAGGAACAGACTGGAACAGACTTCACCAAGGTCCGGAGCTCCAGGTGGGGCACAGATTTTTTCCCTTCATATTTATATGAAAAAGTTCTTGTCAATTTTTTTTTGGAGAAACAAGCTAAAGCTATTGATTTAATATTAATAACTTTAATAATAATTAATAATTTAATATTTAATAAAACTTATTTTATGCTACTTGTGTGCACCCAAACATTCAAATGATTATTTTCAACCGTTAAAATAACTTTATATGGCTTTAATGATAAGTTATTAGTTGAATAGAATATGACATTTAGCAATTATATGGTAGTACAGTATTCAGTATTCGTTTCTTGTTTTACAATAATTCGACACTTCAATGATATTTGAATTGAGAAAACTTGTTGTGATATTGATTGTTAAATTAATCACCACAATTAAACGAATTTTTCCACATCTTTAATTTTTAGATCGAAAATTAGTCGATGAGTCAAAAAAATGCTAAGGGACCAAGGTGAGTTTTGACGGTCCTTTCGGTCAAGTCTCATTTGGAATTAATTTAGTCCTCTATTGCTAATATTTCAATCAATATTAAAGCCTATTTTTAGTTCTGAAGTAAGTTACTTCAAGACTTGCCATCAAAAGAGAAAGCTTCGGGTTTATATTCATGAAAATTAGCAGATATATAAAAATAAAAGTCTAGAGTGGGAAGCAATCAATTTAATTAAGTAGCTTTGACTTAACTTATGTCATATATTCTAATCTGAATAAAATGAGGCGAAAGAAATTTTCGATTTTTTTTCTTTTCTTGATCTGTAACATTTTGATGCCTACAATACAGTCTTTACCAAAAGTCTTTAGTCATCAAAATAATTACAACATAATTATCTATTAAAATAATTATTTAACGTAGAATTGATATAAAATTTCTGAAAATATCAATATCAGTCATCACGAACTGAATCGTATAAAAACTCATTACTAATTATTATAATTGATATAACATAATATCAGTAAATAAAAGTGAGGCATGAAATGAAAGCATGTTATAACTTCAAATGAATATGAGAATAAATTGAAAAAAGATTTAAGATAAAAATCATATATTGCCAGTTAATATGGCACATAAATTATTCAAATAAAAGTAATCTAAAGTATTAATTATCTCATGGAATTCATATTATTTTATGAGATCAAGGCATGAGAAAAATATTCTTTAGAAATAATTCACATATTTATTTAGAATCAAAATATGTTTTCATTGAAAGAGATGATGTCTGACTTTTAGTTACGGATATTATGGTATATGAATTATAATAATTATTATAATTTAATAGTAATGAGGTTTTATGATTGAGTTTTTTGAAGCTCGTATTCAGAAAAACTGGATTTCATATGTTATTTTGATAAAGACTTTTTT
The DNA here is from genome assembly GCA_034696325.1 of Camisiidae sp. Taxonomy (NCBI): domain Eukaryota; kingdom Metazoa; phylum Arthropoda; class Arachnida; order Sarcoptiformes; family Camisiidae; species Camisiidae sp. Next base: position 13,485 of record JAQFZT010001357.1, read on the forward strand.
GAGTAAGACTTTTGATAAAGACTGTACACCTTTTGCTAACGATATAAAAATTGCTTCTATTTTAAAATGTCAAATTTGATCACTGTATGAAACGTTGAGGCACTAAATTTAATAAATATAGACTAAAAATGCAGATGCATAGGAATGACAAGTTAAAGAGTTTCGCATTAAATATACTGAATGTGTCAAAAGTTTGCAAAACTATTTTGAAAGATCTATATTTTATGTTGCGATGGAAAGAAAGGAAAATTTTAAATTAAATAAAAAAGTGAGCATGTTTTCTATATTAGTGTTGATAAGCAAGAGTTGCAAAAAGTTTACAATAACATGAGGAATCAGCGAAACAAAAAAATCGGAGTATTAGGAGAAAAATTTAGACATAAAGAATAAATAAAGATTGATTGACTTTGTAATAATAAAAAAAGGGAAACATTTCGTTGGTTCGTTACATTAGGATATTTTTTCTTTCACAACAGATGAACTTAAGCATTAAGGATATGAAAGTCATCTCAGAATCAGAACATTAGCAGATATTAAAAGGATAAGAATACAACATTTCAGCTCTCAAAGTGAACAATAAATATATATTTCATGTATAGAAACATATTTTTCAAAACATGGCAACATTTTAAAACAAAGAAAAAATTGAATAAATTTTTTAAAACTGAGCCCAAGAGATAAGAGAATTTATTATTTAACAAATTTATCTTTATTTCGCAGAATTAGATAAAAGTACACTTCATTCTAATTCAAAGAAATTAAAATCATTTGCGCGAAAATTTTTGAGCCATTATATGAGTCGTTAGTTTAACTCAACGATAGTTTAACTTTTATCCGATAATTTGTCCGAACAGTAAAAGGGAGACATTTATCGAATGGGAGTTTAGCCATAAAGAGATAGAAAGGAGGAAAACGCTTAAAATGGAGTCAAATTGTCTAAAATCAAAATGTCTAAAACCTGTTCAATTGCCCCAATAGTCAATTAAGCCCTGAATTACTCATTTTACAAGTTTATCATAAATTTTAATTGAATGAAAAATTAGTTTAACAATTGCAGTAAACAAGTATAATTGAGCAATATGCAAGGCCGTAACTAGCTATGGGGCTAAGGGAGCCCCCTCAGAGATTTGCAAATAATTGAGTTTTCAAGTGTAAAGTTGATATTTAGTTCAAGTTTTAGCTCTACCATACATGTTTAGGCTATGATTTAGCCTTAAAAGAAAGTTTAGCCCCATATTTAGCCCCACCATACATGCAAAGCCTTATATTTAACCCCAAAATTTTTTTAGCCCCCTAGACCAAAATTGGTGGTTACGGCGCTGGCAATATGGCAACTCGTTATAATGTTATAATGCAACTAATCTTTAAGTTGATTAATCACTGAGATTACGTTTTGCTCCATAAGTCTAGTGTGCTTCCGAGTGCCAATCCCCAAACCTAACCTAACTCAACTATATTACATATAAATTACTTCATTTCGCACATTTAAGTTCAACTCAACTTGATTTGGGTTTAGTTTATTTTCAAGTGGAATCATTTTTGAGAATTAGTAATTAAGGTATTGAAAACAGGGTTTAGACATTCAGAATTTAGACATTTTGAAGTGCTCTCAAAATACCAAGTTATATAAGTTTTGAGACATTTCAGTCTGAATTATTGTTATTGAATTCTTAGCGCTAGATTTAGTCTCAAAATATTTTACCCTTTTATTAGATTTCTATATTTATTCTTCTGAGCAACAAGAATAAAATTTAAAATGATATTTCTATCTTTCAATGTTCGATCGGAATTATTGTAGGCCTTTATATAATTTGATATATTTTATTCCGTTGTAGTTGTAAATGGAACTTCGGAAGAGGTCAATGCTGCAGATGTTGCTATTGTTGCAATAACTTAAGTTAGACGTAACAGTACTCTAATTCTGGGCTATTCTGTACTGCATTTTACAATAAGACTCAAAAGAGAAGAACAAATATATATGCTTTTAGTGGTTCTCTATTTTTGGAATCGACGAAACATAAAACTTATTGTATAAATTGAAAATACAAATGTAAAGTAGAGGTGAATCTTGAAAAATATCCCGTTTTCCCTCTATTACTAATACTATTCTGTCTTTCAATACAATTATTGAAGATTTTTTCTCACTATTCTATACAAAAAACTTTTATGAGAATGTAATTATGTTTT
>JAQFZT010001358.1:0-15657 GCA_034696325.1 Camisiidae sp.
GAGAAATAGTCGAGACTCGACCGAGACTCGAGACTCGAAGGTAAAAAAATTTCGAGACTCGAGAATCTCATTTCTCGGAAATACCGACACTAATTTATTTCTTCTTTGAACTGAATCTATACGGAATTGAAGAATTTTAAACCCTATGTCTTATTTTGAAATCTTTACAGAATTTAATTAATATTCTTTTAAGAGAGACTTATTCTTGACGTTGAAATTTAATAAGATTAAAGCAATTTCAAGCGAATGATGTCTAAATTTTTAATATAATTTGTGAGCTCTAATAGAATATCTTTCATCTCATACTCTTTGAAAAGTGTTTAACAATGAGATCCCATAAATAAAACACTTTTGAATGTACTTCAAAATTCTTTCCCTATTATTTCTCAGTTTAACTTTCATTGATTATAGAAAAATAGCAGATGTTTTGTCTTAAGTTAAGAACAATATTCACGATCACATGTAATAAGTCTTATATGACATGATAAATAGTATTATCATAAGAACTATTCTTGAATTTCTTAATGCTCTTCAAGATGCTGTTCAACATTTATAGTAGAATTTTTCGCAGTTTATAAGCTCTATTCAAATTAATTTTCTTTTAACCTCAAGAAACTTCGAGAAACGTGTGCAGAATTGTGTCACAAAAATATTTACAATTTTTGAAAATATAGACTTGAACTCAAGATTAAAGCCATTTTATTTTAAAAATCTATTCTGATATCCCTGTTTTTAAATAACAAAACATGTTATGTATGTAAACCATTGAAATTGTTTTTGGACACCTTTTGCTTTTTAGATACTGTTGAATATATATTGACTGCAAAGGTGTCTAAAAACCTAATTTTATTGGTTAAATGAATTTTTCAAATATTGTAAAATGTAGGTTAAATTTAATTCTTTGTTTTTGAAAGAGTCAAGTCATGAAATACATCTGAGAAGTTTATAACTTTGAAATATAAATATTAAAACCTTTTAAACCGATTGGATGTAATTTTAACCTATTTGTTGTTTCAGTTGTATCTTTTGTTTGTTGTATTTGTCTTGAGCTAAGAAAGAAAGCACTTATTGAACTTAACTGATCATTGATTCAAGTATATCCGGCTCTCTGTCATGTATAAAAATTTTAATTTGAATTCTTTTCACTTATTGGAAAACTGTTTCCAAACAAAATTTCATAACACTTCCAACAGATATGAGAAAACTTTAAACTAAAACTCTGATAACATAATTGGATGAATTTTAGCTTTAAATCTCCAGAGAGACAGAATTGAAGCTTAAGTAAATAGAGAATAAAAGAATAAATTGATTCTCTGAATTCTGAACAAGTTTTATGAATTCTATTGAAGAGAACTTTATTAAGAAGAATACATTTCATATTGGATGAGGGAAATGAAGAAGTAAACTGAGCTCTTCATCTGAAAATTAGGATAAAATTACTCGAAATTGAATGAATCATACATTAACCATATTTCGATATATGATCTTAAAATCGAGAAATTATTTTTATACGTAATTCTGCTATTGTTGAACAATTTTCACAATAGACGGTATTTATGACTTCAATACCTCTATAAAAATCTCGAAAATACTGTATAACTCAATTTAAAGCAATATTTGGTTTAATACTAATGCATAATCTGAGCCCTTTTCATTTGTCTTTCTCTTCATCTCCTGAACCCTTATATTTCTCTCACATTTCTTAGAGATAACAACTTCATTAAGTAATCAATTATATACGGTGTGTAAAAAGTAGTATCTATTAGCACCTCAAAAAAGCTACTTCAAAGCGGTTTTAACACAACAGGTGTTAATTAACCAAAGTATTTCAATATTTCATCTGATAGTTGAAAGTATTTAAACTTTGAATTTTCAATCCAAGAGTTTATAATGAAATTGAGTTTCAACCAAAACAGTCATTTTGAGTAAAATAAATTAATACCATTAATAGAGATGAATCAGAAACCAAAATGTTAGGCAATGTCTGCAAGGCTTAGGAATTAAGAATCAAACATTGTATGAATATTGGAGGCAAACAATTTGAACATTACATTTAATTTGTTTGATTTATTATATTTGCCACTTTAATTATCAATAAATGGAATTATTTCATTGAATTGAATATAAAATTTTGTGGTGTGTTTTTTCGGTACAAACAGATATTGAATTGCTATTGATTGAATGCTTGCTATGTTGCGTCCTTTTCTTTACACACTGTATATATATATATATATATGTTTTACTTTCGATTAGAAGCCCATTCATTCGTAATCAGATAACAAAGAGTTTATTACACAATAATATACGACAAAATAGGATATACTCTCACAATGTAAAGGTTTTGATCGTCAATGAAGACATATAATAATAAAAGTTAATGTCAATATCTAATAACAAGCCATAGCAACAATACCTTAAGGTATTATGAGAAATTGTTTACGACTTACAGTCATTTGAACTGAAATCTATACCTTCTTTGTCTCACTCATAAATGAATAAATAACTGTTTAAGAAAATATATTTCAGCTCTAAAATGAGCCTTTATAATAGAAAACTTAAATTTAAAGCTGAAGTTTAATACAGTATATATCGAGTTAGATCGAGATTTAAAGTTACAAATAAATACTTCTAGAAAGAAAGGAAGAAAAGAGTGCTTTTTGAAAGGAATCAATCATTTTTTAGACACCTCATAGCTGTTCAAAAACTCGGAACTAAATATTTTTTAACTTTAACACAAAATAAATGTATAAAAATCAATCCCAACTTTAAACAAAAGAAAATTTTACTGAAAATAAATCGATGAAAAAATTAGATAACTATTACTATTGCTATTGATTCCCAGATTTTTCACTATAACTATTTATTAACAATTGAAATAAAATAACATCAATAACATAGCATTAAATAAGTTTTGTTATATAATCTCAAGATTATATCAAACAAATCATTTAGAGTTAGAAATAAGTACTCATTTCTATCTATAAATACAGTTGACTCTCGTTATAGTGAACATCCTAATGCACACAAAATGTCTGAACAAGCGTTCAATATAACCGGAGTTTTTTTAGCAATGGCTCTACGGAGAGACCAACCATTAGAAGAAAAAAAAATGGTTCACTATATCTCGCTGTACACTATATCCGACTTCACTATAACGAGAGTCGACTGTAAAGGCATCATTTAATCTTGAGACTAAATGATTCTGGACTCTAAATGTAACATATAATATACATCTCAAATACATCACAACTTCAAATATATCTGCAATAAATTGAGTTTGAGTTTAGTTACAAAGTTTAACTTTTCTGAACACTTTTCCCTTAATATTTTCCAGAGATTAAAATTGTTTTGATTTTTCATTATATAAAATCAATTGATTTTGTGTTCATTCAAATAAAAAATTGACGTTCAATAAAGTTTGTAATGAAGAAATAATCATTAACTAAAGATTTGGATGAATAATACATTTGACTAATGATAAGTCATAGCAAAATGTTTAAGGCGTAATGACCAAAGACTAACTTTTTTGTCATTTGGAAAATTAAGCCGTTTTTCTAACAATATTTTAGAGCAAATGCTAGTCCTTCCATAAGAGTTAGATATGAAGTAATACTTATCCCTCTTTAGTGATGACAGAATTGAGTAAAACAGTACAGATTTGAGACCTGACTTTTTATTTTTAATAAATTGAAAAAAAAGTTATCTTCTTGAATAAATTCATTTATTGTATGCTCAAAACACTGACTTACATATAATAAAAACCATAGTTTATAAAACTATGTATAGAGTCTGCATTAGTTTTATGTTTTTTCATGTGTTCAGTCTGTATATGAGTTATATAAATATCGATCCGTTCCGTTTGGTTTGTTGTTAGTTATAATAACACTCAAACATTACAGACCATGAGAGAGAAGAGAGAGAATCAGATTTGAGTGAGGGAGAGATAGAGAGAGAGAGAGTCAGAGTCAGAAAGAGCTTTTGATATATGGAAGCGATGGTATGTTTATGTAATCTGTTTTTCACATGCCTTAACAGTCTCTCTATTTTCATATTTTGATTTATCATACAATTGCTTAATATTTTTCTCACTTCACGTAAAATTTTTGGTATTCTCTTTATATAACTTGAATTTTTGTTTTCTCATTCCAACAATCGAGTTGTCTCTTCTTGTCTAATATTTGGGATGTTTTCAGTCAATAAATAGTTTCGATATATTATCACATTTATAAGCAGTAGTGATTGCCATACTGTTGATGATAATGAAGATATAAAGGGCGGCCAATAATTGATTTCTTCACTATTTTCTTTATTAAGTATTGAAAATGCTATCAAAGGAAGAAAAAATCTTAGCTTTCATTACTGTACTTTTCTATAGATTTTCTGGTATTTCTAGCATTTCTATAGAGAATAAGCTATAGAAATGCTTTAATAACATATTTTATAAACTTTCATGTCATGAAAATTATACTCGAATTACATAATTGACAGATAGATTACTCCGAATGTGAATGTAATATATTTGTGAATATTTAATAAAATGCAAATTTTCATTAAAGTTCTTGGATTTCTTTTCACTTTTTAATGCATTGAAATATGTCTGAAAAGTTATAAATCAAATGCAAATCTTTATTTTTGTTGAAATTTTCAATTCAAATTCAAATGAGAATATGTTTTAGAAACTAGTTGAGTGAAACTTATTTATTATCTTCTTTTTATATAGAAATCTCAAAATTTGGAAACTATTTGATGAATATTTGATAAAGGCTGAGCTTTCAAAGTGAAAAATTCATTAAAATATTTGACAAAATTTTTTGAAAAGGAATATTAATGCTATGCTTATGAATATGCATGAAAAGTGTATAAATTTAATCAGTTTAAGTATGAAATTAATTTAAATTACAAGATAAAGATATTATTTTGAAAGATAAGGGCTATCTATATATTGATTTCCTAAATGAAATTCTCTTAACCGATCGATAACTTTTTTGAATAAAGGATAAGAAAAGGATGAAATACTTTATTTAGTATAATATGTTTAACTCATTCAATGAACAATTTGATCTCATCTCTAAACAGATAACTGTTTCGTTTTAGCTCAACGAATATAAAAGTTTGAGTAATTTATATGAAAATCAAAAACATATTCATCAATCAATAATAAGTCTTAATCGCAAACATGCCTTTCAAAAAAATTGTCATGTGGACTAAGAATAAGAAAAAAAACTTAATATACATTTATTATAAATGATGGCAAACGGCAAATAGTAAGCACTCGCTATAACAGATCCAAGTAATAAATAAGAAGCAATTATCTTAAGTCTGGACAGCTGTTCGGCATCGAATTTATCATGGAATTCATGCTTCAAATATGACATTTGCATCACAAAAACTCTTAGCGCACAAAATCCTATAGAAAAAGTATGAAGTTTGAGAGGAAAAAAATGAAAAAACATTATATTTTTGGAAAATGATATGATATCAGACCTGAAAACCAGCCCCAGATTATTGTGTGATAATTACAGGTGATTAAACCAAGAATAAAAAATATATAACCAGTAATAGTACCCAATGCTGTGATAACGGATTCAGTTATAATACGCCAACGAGAAGGCGGCATAACTTTGCGATTAATTCACAATTTATTTCAAATTTATATCAATACTATTTTTCAAACTCATTTCATTATAACAGAAGAATCTTATCTTCTTTTTTATCACATTTTAATGCCCTAAACCTTTTTCGAAACAGACATGAATTTTTCGCTAGATTTATACCATTTTAACCGTATGTATAGTTTTTGCAAATAAGTGCAATATTTTTATTTTTGTTTTTGCCACATATGTCTTGAATGATAGCGTTCATCCAACCGAACGCAATGACCTCCTATACCAACAACCGGTTTAAGACATTATTGAGTTGTTTTCTTCCAGGTTTTTATCAGAGCTTTTATTTTTATTGACTAACGTCTTATTTTCTTCGTCTATTGATTTTCAACGCAAATATTTCTTTTGAAGTGGAATTTTTTTCACTGTATTTATTTAAGATTTGGATTGAGAGCTTCTTATTTTTGAAAATTATTTCAAGTTGAATGAATAAAGAAACACAAATCGAGCAGGAAATTAAATTTTATTTATTAACATAATTACAGTAAAAGCATATTTTATTTTTCTTTTCACAATTTAACAGTTAGAGCTGAACTTTTTCCTGAAAAATAAATTTTTTATGCTTGAGAAATTCAATTGTTGTTCCAACTGAAATGAGATTATGATGTTTTCTAAAAAAATGTTACAAATCTGTATAACTACATGAAAAATAAAATTTAAAAAATAGTTGAAACTTAAGTGAAAATATGAATAAAGAAAGATAATTTTTCACAAACTCATCAAATATTAATCTGAATGATAAACCTCTATCATAAAGCTTTCGAAATTAATTATGATAATTACCAAGTGTGTAAGGGAAGCAATTTATAACATATTAGGAGTAAAAGCTGAGCAGAATAGCAAAAATTGATAAAATATTTTCATTGACTTAATATGAAGAGCTTTGCGTTATAATGAGAGAGAATGTAAATGATAACTCATTAGAGAAATGAAATGAGAGGTTCTCAGAATTTAAGTCCCACGTCATATCACACCAGTAATAGTAATAGTAATAGTAATAATAATCCCGATCACGCATCCATGTCACTATTGGTTCTTTATGTCAAATACACTACCAATTAGTGTCCATTTAAAGAGATGACACTTTCATCAGAATTACTTTCGGATACTAAAGAATCCATAGAGCAAAATAACAACAATTGCTAACTTTGAATTTGTCATTATTTGATTCATTCTGATTTAGACATTCAGATTGTAATCCGTTTTAGGGAGAATATGTCACACATGAAATCACGAACTCGTTTAAGTTCACCCATAATTGTATCCATTATTATCATAATTGACTTGAATCTAATGATTACTTCTATTTTAAGCTTTTATTGCAATATCAATATATCATGTCATCATAGGATAGTTGTGTAGTGGAAAAAACCAATTTCCTCATTAAATTATTGTATAATTAATTATTTTTGCTTTTCTTTCTCATTTTCCTAATTGTTCTTCTTCTATGAATATATGATTCAATTATAAAAGACATATTTCTAACATATTATCCTTGAGAATAAAAACTTATTCTTAACTTTTATAGTTTATTATTTTAATTATATAAGTAAAAGGGGTTTTATGTAAACATTTTTTTGTTATAAAGCATGTGAATACTAATTGTGTTAGTTATGCAAATCTCATGAAAAATAAATTTATTGCATAAGAAGTTATTATGGATTCAAAGTGTTCTCATTATGAGATTGCAAAACAAGCTCTTGAGATACCATATTCTGATCAATGCTTATATTTAATGCATGTATAGATATCATAATATAAGAAAACTTTATTTGTATGAAATTATTATTTTGACACAATATTAGGCATATGTTTGATTAAAGTTAAGAATTTTTTTTGTTTATGTTGAGAGAAATGTTAAAAGTTTCAAAAATGCGTTATGTCTGAGTCAGTGCCCCCGGTCTGGGCTAAACATTTTTTGGGGGCTAAATATGAGACTTAATATGTCTGGTGGGCTGAATAGGGGGTTAAGCATTCTTTTGGGCTAAATAAGTGGGTAAACATGTCTGGTGAGGCTATAACTTAAACTTTTTCTCAATTTGATACTTAAGAACTGAATTATTTAGGAATTTGTGTGGAATTCTTATCCCCATAGCTGGTTACGGGTTTGGTCTGAGGATTAATGCAAAGTTGAGCACTCGATATAAAACCATAAATCATGCTTAACATTATATTTACTGTATCTCAAAACAAGACTGACTCAGTACTATAACTCGTCATGTAATAGCAATTGAATTAGGAATTTAAAACATTCAAATTAGATTTTAATCATTTTTGCAACAATTAAATTCAATTCTCAAGTTATGAAATTTTTTTGGCGACAGTTAAACTATTGATGATGACGGACAGACTCGTGCTTTAACATCACAAGTTAAAAAAATTTCATATAAAATAGACTTAAGTTACGTTTCTGTTATGCAAGACTTAATGATGTGAATAACACTTCTTTATGTATATATTGAATAAAAGTTTTCAAGTTTATTAAGAATGATATGTTTGATAGTTTGGATTCAACATAAGAGTCACTTCAATGAAAAACTAGAATTAGAAGCTTATCATTAGAGATAAGAAGTGCTAATAAATTAAGAGCAAAAATATTTCATAACCAGCTCTAGAAAATCGTTTGACATTTAGATGGATATAAAAATATTTCGCAAATGTAATAGTAATTGAGTCGTATTTAATTGAGAGTAATTTGAGTTGATTTGAAGATTGAGTCTCAGGAATAAAATTTTTCGAATTTTATGAATTTTTCATATATTATGTTCAGTAAAGCGAGATTGAAATGGTGTGAATCTATAGTTATTATATTTAGTGCTTTTGGTTTTGTTATTAGTTTAGTTCATACCATATTTTCGATAATAAAACAAAACTATCATGTCATGGTTTTCGCCTTTTTATCAGGTAATCATTTTTCTTCTTTCAAGTATTGTGTACTCCATTGTGTACTCGGGTCTCAAAATTCATTTCTATCAATTTTATCATCTTATTTCACAAAAATTATTGACTAAAAATCAAATTTTTCAAGTTTTAATATAGAATTGAAAATTTATTTCAAATTATTAAACCATAATTAGCCATTAAACTAATATTTTAAACACTTAATGTTTTTCAAAATCAAGACTCGAAGGGAAAAAAATTTCGAGACTCGAGAACCTCATTCCTCGAAAATATCGATCACTAACTTTTTTACAAAATATAAGAAGTTTTATCAATAGAATAAATGATTCGTAAACAGAAAATTTTATTTTATGTAAATTTATGAAAAAAAGTTGTATTCAAATAAGTAAATATCAAACTACTATTCATTGGAAATGAAAGTTTCTTATCTATAATATAATCATAGATGAAAAGCATGTAAAAAATGCATTAATATTTTTGACTTCTATACTATTACATGACATCCAAACTAAATAAGAAACACATTTTGTAAATAACTTTTATATATTGAACAAAAAATTTTGCACACAAAATAGTGATCCTCTCAGTGATTGTGTTTATAATTTATGTGATATCATATCGTGATGTATTCGAGAAACTATTCAAAAAAGTTCACCTGACAGTTATGATCATCGCATCAATATTTTTATTAACGTTAATCACATTTTTTGCTGTCGCCTATTTTGCTCTTGCAATCAAACACATGAAAGGTATTTATTATTTGATGAAAAAGTTTTCTCCTATGAGAAAAAGTCTACTTTAACCATAAATATTTTATTCATAGAGTACAACTTCGGTAAAGTTAAAGACCGAGACAACTACTGGCCTGCAGTCACGTGCACTTCATTAGCATTTATTTGGTTAGTCTTATTGATCGATATTTCCCGAAAACAATGCTTTAATTTGCCTAAAGATAGAGATCTAGAATCTCTTCCATCAGATCAGAGATCATCAATCATTAGCTATTATTAAATAAATATTTATTTAAATACATTTTCTAAACTATAAATTCTATTTATTTAGTTTTTTTCAATAATAAACATGTCTAATAGGTTTTTAAGATTTGAAATTTTTGAAAAATTGTTGAAATCTTTATTAAATGCTAGTATAAAATAGATGTTTTTGTTGTAAAATAAATAAATTTTCGTTTAGTATTGATGAAGTTTGAATAGTTATTCTTGAATCTTGAATAAAATATAATAGAATAATATACTCAATGAATGTAATGAAAAAGTATTGATAGTATATTAAATAGGGAAAAATGTTCAACACATAAAGCAAAAGGACAAATTCTAGCATTGGGTCCACAATACGGATAAGATAAAGTTATTCTCAATATATAACTAGATATGATTAAAACAGTAGTCTTTTTACATTAATAAGACTTAAAGCATATTATGCTTTATACCGATGGTTCAGAGCTATCAAAGCCTCTCTCATAATAACTTTAATGGAGTGAAAACTCTAATTAATGAGAGAAATATCTATACTTATAAAAGTGATCGAATAATGAATGCTGTTAGTGGTGAACAGACATCCAATTTGAATATAAGAGTTTATGCTATCAGGTCTTCTACACCTCATAACCATAAAATACAATTAGCTTAATGAAGTTTCATGAGTTATAGAGGCGTTTAGTGGTCATTATTGTCTTTTCTCAAATGGTCTTCACATAAATCCGATTATAAGATCTATTAATTCTAGTTTTGTTTTCAATTTTCACTTAATATTACTGTTCAGAGTTTAAGAAATAACTTAACATATAAAATAAATGTCATATACTCTTCAGGATAGCTTTAATTCTAAAGATTTTGTGAATCAATTTTTCAAATTTATTATAATTATTCAAATTTTTATCTGTAATTTATATGAAGACCGAAAGAATAATTAAAATAATTTAAAATAACTTATGACTAGTTAAAATAGAAATTCAAAAACTAAATTTTACTTTTTATTGCAAACAATTGTTTTTGAAAATAACTTTTGACATCTTAAATATTTATTTAATTAATGATTTTGTTTGTGACTATATTTCAAAGGAAAAAATATGGTAAATACAAAAAAAACAAAAATTTTACTAGAATTTTACGTGAGATATAATTAATTTTGAAATATTTCTAGGGATCACATTATAGCAAGTGTTCAATAAATACTAGAGTAGTATAAAAAGAGCCACAAAATTAGTTGTAAACCATAATAGAAAACTGTTATAAAAAGTTTAAATTACAGAATATTTGATAAATATTTGATAAAATTGATTTCTATCGTAAAGAGTAGAAAATGTTGAAATTAACTATTATTATCCTAATGATTGGTTATTGTTGTGCTCAATTCATACGATTCGATGGCCCGCCATTTGACTTGTTTGATCAACCAATACGTCCTTTCAATAGATTCGATGATATGATTTCAAGATTGCCGTTTAGAAACCCGTTCTTCGATCTGATTTGGCCACAAAGACCTTATAGACCAAAACCATCAGACGCTGGCGGAAATAGACCACCGGTTCCACCAAATCCTGACTCAAATAGAGATGAAAACTTACCAAACAATGGAACAGCTTCTGGTCAACAAAATCAAACGGCATCTGATTCAGCCCGGAATTCAACCGCTGGTCTCAATCAACAACCAATCGTTACTCCTGGTGTCCGATCAGTCGCGTAATCAAGTCTATAATCATTTAGCGTTCGCTTGAATTCATTTAAATGAATAAAAGCATTAAAAATTAAAAATACTTTTGTCTTTTTTTCTTAGAAATTTGTCCTCAAATAAAATTGTTTAAAATTTTGAAACCGAATTAAATTTTTTAAAAACTGGTATTTTTCAATATAAATCATAGAATACAATCACTTCAATAATTAGTGTTTTCAGTTTAAATGTAATAACACATTACGAACTTAACTATTAAATACTTCAAAACTATACCAAGTTTTTAATGTTTTTAAAAATTGTTGAAATAATTGAGACCTGACTGAGACTTGAGAACTGTATCTCTGAAAAATACCCGGCTCTAGATATGAGTACTGAATACTTAGTTTGGAATAAACATTTGAACATGTTAAATTAGGACAAGACTTTAAAATGCTTTAAAATAGCATCCGAGAAAAGGCTTAACTATAATTAGTGTTGCAAAGTTTCATATGAAATTTAGTAAATTTTACACAGCAAAAGAGTTCAATATTGTCAAAAATTCATTTCATTAATAATATGACAGTTATAAACTGTTTATTTTCAACACCTCGAGTTTAGTTTCGAATATTAGCCTTAAAAATAAAATACGTTATTTATATTCAGTTCTTAACTCATATAACTTGTTGCCTAAAAGCTAAGGCTTATATTCCAAATTCAACTCCACGTGCTCTTAGGATATAGTTGTCATGAGTATTTTCCAGAAATCAACTTTAGTTTTAAAATTGATTTGACTCGAGACTCGAGTATCTGTCAGAGTTTAAAATGTAAAACTTTATGTTAAGCTTAGTTTAAAGTAAAAAGCAGAGGTAAAGGGTTTGGTCAAGACGGTTGAAGAGCAATAAAAGTTAGCACAGACTAACTTACAATAAGTAAAAGTTTTGAGCCTTAGAACTCACTCACTTGTTAGCTCTTGAACTGATAACTTATGTTATATTCAGGAACTTTATATAAAACCTTACAATTGTAATGAACAATTGTTATATTTTATCCTATGTAAACTCTATTCTTTATATTTAATACTCAATAAAATATTATAAAAACGTATTAAAGACTATCAAACTTAAGTTAAACACTTCCACGCGAAGCCAAAAGGAGGACATGTCATATCGGTCGGGTCTCGACTACCTCTTCAAATTCTAGATTATTTAAAAACATAAAAAATTTCATATAGTTTTAAATTATTGTTAATTTCTAAATGTTTTGTTGAATTTAAAGTTTTAAAATATTAATTATTGAAGTGCTTGTAATTTCAAACTAATTTTTATTTCTCTATCAAATTTTCAAAAATTTGATAAGAAGTTAATACTTTCATAAATTACTATCAAATACAGGAATGAAAGTTCTAGAAATCAATTTAGAGACCCGAACTAGTCTCGAGGTTCTCTAGCTCGAGACCAGACGAGATAATTTTGAGTCTCGACCCGATACCCAGATCTACTTTATAGTTAAATAATGTTTCATTTATAACATTGTCAAGAATGTCAAGAATCTTATTTATATTTATTGCTATTTTCTTACATCTGTTATATTATTAAATAGAAAAAATGAATGACGTTTGAAATGTACAAATGATAGGAAATTTTTTCACATGTAGTCAAATAAATTTTCACATCAAATAAACAAATTAAACCCATTCATTGATCGTCTATTAAAATGTTCTCAGCAAAAATCACTTAAAGTCATTCTCAGCATAAATAATATGGAAATCTAGGAATTAAAAAAATTCAAAATTTTTGGCAGAAATACAGTTCTCTTATTATTAAAAGTTAGGGATAAAACTCATAGCGTGTGAGAGATCCTGTCCTTCTCAGTGTCGAAGTTTTGCTCAACAATTCATTTTATGGATGCCTTACCTGAAAATTACGAAAATTTGATTCTCTATTTTCAATATTACATTTTGAGAATTTAAAAATTCGAGTCGGAATCAAAAATTCGAGACTTGAACTAAATAGCTATAAAACTGAAAGTTTGATATAATTAAAAAAAATTCTGGATTTCAATATTATTTAGAATTCTATTGTTTTGTTATAAATGTTAGAAAAATGATAAAATGCATAATTTATGTCTTTTATCATTTAAATTCATGATTCATTAACGAGTTATAACTAAATAGTGAGTCAGTATTATTATATTAGTTAGACACCTGTTCAGAACGTCAAAACTCAAAATTTCAAAATTCAAACTAAATATTTAATTAATTCAATATTGAGCAATTTAAAGCAAATTTTATTTTCAAATCAAAATTTATGCTTAGAAATTAAATAAAGAATATATTTGTCTGCTCTCAGAACAACGAATGAGAAAACTCAACTTATTTTTTATGTGTTACATTTACATTTCCAAATTTTTAACACCTGTTAAAAAAGTTGTAGTAAATCCTAGAATTGATAGCAATTGTTATCGAAAGAATGCAATCTTTTTTCTCATTGATTCATTCGTGAAAAATATCCTTTGTTTTTAATTTAATTTAATTTTTAAAAATTGATTTGAAAATAAAATTGCTTTAAATTGCTTAATATTGGATTAATTAAATATTGAGTTTGAATTTTGAGATTTGACGTTCTGAACAGGTGCGAACGTCGAACAAATACACTAATAGCGAAATGACTATACAGTACAGCTACTCCAGGAAAGTTATGCAGAGATCCCTTCAGATCAAGTGATAAACTCAGATCAAACATGAGGGGAAGCATACAAATTGCAATGTTAATGAGTAATAGCATTGAATAGTAGTAATGATTATTAGCATTGAGTAGTGATTATGAGTTGTGAAACCCTTATAAATCCTTATCACTTCCTGAGCGATGGATACATAACTTTCATGGAGTAACTGTACGTAAGTTTGCAACAGCTTTTAGAATAAATTAGTTTCGATATTAATCAAACTGATTAGTTTCTAAACTAAGATTAAAAGTAAGATAATTTGGTCAGTCATTTGTACAGTAGATCATAAAACAATAAACCTGTTACACGTGCCGAGAAGTTAATCAATTTAAAACTTGACAAAACCTTCAAATTAATCAGTCATAAGAATAACAGTACAGTATTTGTTTTGCAGTCATTTTCCATCATTTCTATTAGTAATTAATAACTATAAATTTGAAATCATATGCAAAAAAATAGAAACCAATAATTAATTTGAAGAAAATATTCCTTCTGATGACATTAGAGTCAGTTTTTAAAATAGTATAAAAAAGATCTCAGTTTAAAACATGAAAGTTTAAAATTGTTTATAACAACTAAAACGTTTAAATTATATTCTCTAAGTATTTAAGATAGAAATAATTTCTAAAATTTAAAACAAAAATGTTGAAAATAGCAGTTATTATGTTTGTTATTGGCGTCTCAGCTGCTCAAAAGTATGCAATGGATCCGTTTGGTATGTTTCAGAATGGTATGGGTCGACCTATGGGTATGTCTTATTAGCCACAAATGCCTCAATTACCTAATTTATCAAATAGTTAAGAGCATAAATTCATTTTACATTAGCATTAGTTTGATATTTATTTTTATGTTTAGCGCGAACTTTAAGCTTATAGTAAAAGAAATATATTTTTGATTAACAACTTTAATTTCTCTATTCGAAAAGATAACTCGTATGATTAAAAATGAAAGTTTAAAAAAGTTTTAAGCTTAGTTTTTTCAAATGCTGAGCCTCAAATTTTTCCTTAAATTCATAATCTAAATAATTAGCAAATTATTGCTCTAGTTTTAAAATAGTAGCTAATGATTAAGCTCAGATTCTCATGTATAAGCTTGAGCTTATCTCGAAACTTTCGAGCTTAGGCTTGACCATAACTAACTTAGACCAGCTCAAACTGATCTTGTACTCAAATTCTGGCTCAAATATGGATCAAAGCTTACCAAATAGTGAACCAGCTATTGGTCAACAGAATCAAAGACCACAGAATTATAGGTCAAAACTTACCAAACAGTGGATCAGTTAATGGCCAATAGAATCAAACGACTGGTCTCAACCAACAGCAGAGATCGGTTGTTCCTGCTGTCCGATCAGTTGTGTAATCAAGTCTATTATCATTTATCGCTCACCTCTAAATGCCTTTAAATGAATAAAAAGTACAAAAAAATTTTAAAAGAGATTGGACTGAGTGATGAAACAATTTTGTCTTTTTCAGAAATTTGTCTATAAATAGCATAATATGCATAATGTATGGATTCCTGTAAAATATCCGTTAGATTTTAATAGGTTTATACAAAATCAGAAAAATGATTTTTACACTTATTTTTGCTAAATATTTGCACAAAAATTTTTATCAAAAACGTTCATTTAGTAATTTAAAACCCTATAATTCTAAATGCTGTGAACACTTTCTTTGTCATATCTCTAATAAAGCTAATATTC
>JAQFZT010001359.1:0-15646 GCA_034696325.1 Camisiidae sp.
CAAACAATATGAATGGCTCGAAATATTTGCATTTTTATCTGGAATTATACCTCATCATAGAATAGGTAATGAAAAATCATTGAACATGATTTCATTGTGATTTTTTATATGTTTGTGGAAAAACTTAATTTAAATTTATTTTTACTCATTTACCTAAATTAAACAAATGCTAAGTTTTGATGTTAGGATTTTTGCAAGAGTTTGAAAAATATTCAAATTTTTTAGTTATTCAATCAAAGGTTCACTGTATCAAAGTTTTCGAAACTTGAATAATCTATATTTCATTTTTGGCTTTGGATCAAATTGTTATCTAAATTAGTCTCGAGAGTCATAAAAATACAGAATTTTGGAATTCTTTTGTTTTATTGATTAACTTAAATAAACAGCAGATTTTTAAGTCATACGCTTTTAACTTATAAGATCAACATTAAGAGTAAAGGTAGTGTTAATTCGCTACCAGTTTTTCATTTAACTTATTTCAAAAAAGTATAATAGACATTAAAGCATTTATTGATTTCCATTTTAATTATTCACATAATTTTCAATACAATATTAAATTTTGAGACAATATTCAGCAAAAAATACAAAAACTTGAGAAACATTATTTACATTTAAATTATTCAAATCATTTAAGAAAATCAAGAATATTGAATAACTTTTTTTGTTATCAATTAAATTGAATGAAACTTTTATATATTTTCAAACTATTCTCCCTATAATGATATGTACTCCTCACAATTCTTCATCCAATTCCTGATTGTCTTTTTTAACTGGTTTTCTTTGGCATAGTTTGTATAGTAGTCGACGGTATTATTGAGCTCACACACACACACACACACACACTCACACACACGACACCCAACACACGCACCCTCAGAAAATACTGTATTAATGGAGTTAAAAATTGAGTCCTTCTTTAATTTGTTGAGTCATATCTTGTGTCATAAACTGATACTTTAATACTTTTAAGTAATTGTGATGAAGCTTTACTTTTATGTGACACAGCCCTTAAAGTTGACTTTAATAATATCTCATCAGCATTAAACGGCATGGCTGTCGATCTCACCATTAAATTTTTTAGCTTTATTACATCATTGAACTATAATACAAAACATATAGCTATAATACTTAATGGTGAGATCGACAGTTATGCCATCCAATGCTTTTGAGATGCTATTTTATATTTAAGTAGACTTTAAGGCCTTTGATGTATTGCTATACTGGCCATAAAATTATAAACCGTTGAAATTCAGTTTTTAGACAAACTTCGGTCAAACATGTGTCGGTAATGAATCAAAAGGTTAATGAAAACTAGTGTCTAAAAAGCGAAGGGTGTCTAAAAATATGTATCTTTTATTTTTTGTGGTAAAATTTGGATTAAAATCCTCTCTGATTGTAATTTATGTAGAAGTTATGTCTTCAAAACCAGGAAAACCTACAAATGCCAGAAAAGACAAAATGTTCGTATTGTACTGAATACCACTTTGTATAGACTAATATTTTTTGTTGTTTCGAACCGCAATCCATTAATTAATTGCTATTTTATGTCATCCAATGAAAGATTTGAGTTATTCTTCATTGTCATACAATAGCACTTATTCTATAGTTTGTCAGGAATGCAATCATATTAATGAAAACTATCCGAAAGTATAAAATTTCTGAAAAATATCCAAAGGAATAGGATATGTATATTTTGTGAAAACCTCATTTGATAACTCGAATAGAATTTATTTTCGCTAAGTTTGAAGTTATTTAATCTATTTTATTGTCAAATCAATAGTCATCGAACACTAAATTATTAGTACAGTAATAATAAAATATCTTTTATGGTGACTTTTAATACTCGATACTTAAAGATACGCTTTCTTACCAAATCACGTGATATGTTTTGGCAATTTGAAGTGTTATGTGAGTATGTGTTTTTTGTTTTGGAGTTCCAATAGGATTACCTGTATAACACTTTATATGGAAAACATATATCTTTAAAAATAGCATGCTTAAGGGATTGGGTTAACTTTTAAAAAAACATTACACAAAACATATTTTATTCCTACAGTAGTTTTACCTAAATTTAATTCAATGCATCGATCATAACAAGTCTTATAACAAGTCTTTATGAATGAAGCTTTCAGGGAAATAAAATCATTATTAAATAGTTAATTGAAATGTTTCTAAAGTTGGTAATTTTGAACAAAATCAATAAAAAAGTTAGAACTGATTTGAGAATTGAGTTGAAGCTCTCTATTGAAGCAGTGATTACTCGAAAAGTGTTAACAGTATTGGCAACACAACAGTTGCCTCTTTTATAAGAATACTAGCGATCATTCAAACAAAAATGGAACTGCACTTTTCGAACTCCGATCCCTCAGGAATATCGTTAAAGTGAAATAGCAGAACAGCCGACGAACATTCAAACTGTGCTGCACTAAGCAATCAACCAGAAATTCAATGGAAATGTGGCTTTTGCTGTGGGGCTCATCACTAGAAAAGGGGATTACAGTATATGATGGCAGTTGAGCGCCAACAATACACCAATCTTTACAATGAACTTATCGTATGATGAGATTGATTTTAGTACATACCAAATGATCGATTGCTTACTCAAGATTTCATTTCAATTGTTTTCTTTATGACATTTTGATATTTATGAATAATTTGTTAATTTGCTCTCAATCGGAAAATAGTTTTAAGACTCAGCAATTTGGCAGTTAATGTTGTGGCTACACATTCAACATTACTCTGAATTTGTTTGGAAGAATTAAACCATTTTTCAAACTGAACATAACCTTTAACTCAACTTTTCAGTGACATTTTGTGCACATAAAACAATAGAACTAAATTTCAAAAATTTAAAGTTTATATTCTTAATTACAATGTGAGTGAAAGGATAATTAAGTAAGCTTATGGGCATCTAAGCCTAGAGCCCACTATATTTCTCGTTTGAAAAAGATCTCATTGAGTTTGAGTTTAATAAAGATCTCATTGAAAAAAGAAACACGAGTTGTATTCCGCGTTATTTGATTTTTGTTAACATTCTCGTGACTACACATATAATATTTTGAAACCTATGAAAATGAGTTTAATGATATTCTATCGAATAATAGGAAAATTTAAAAATCAAATAACAGAGGCTTATACAGAGGATATTATATTTGTTGGATGCAAAATGCGTAAAATGTAATGCAAGAAAGTGTCTTTTGAGATGAATAATGAGCACAACATTATGCAATTCAGTACCTATACATTTGCAGAATTGGATGCAGTGAAAGTCACTTAAACTAAAAATAGAGATTGCAATCTCGTGAATGGAATACTTAAATATATAGAATTATTTCTTAGCCATAAGTAAACTGACTATTCATTAATAAATCAATATTTTTATCTCTCTAATGATCAAGTCTATTGAGACTCGAGTATCAGTAGTTCTACTGCTCATAACAAAAGTTTTATAATTTATGCTCACAGTATCTTATATTTGTTGATTATTTTAATAGAGTTGAATCGATTGGTTAAACAGGAACTAAATCTAACACTGGATCGTTGGCGAGATTTAATATCTAGTGACAAAGTGGCCAGTACTCAAATCGATTACCAGCCGTCATGGCGGTCACGAACCGCGCTTAATACTAATAGTAATCTCATTTTCAATTTTCAATATTACTTTATCAATACTTATCTTAATATCAGTCAAATAAAGCAAAAATTTTAAGCAAGTCTTTTCATTTGCGAACCAAGTTCTACAACATTTCTCAAACTCTTTATATCACATTCTACTGTATAATAACCTCTTCATTCAGCCAATGGTCTCATAAAAAATTCTAAATCAAGATTAGCATAAGTAGAGCAAAAAGTAGTTTCGTTTAAATTAATTTTATTGATTTAAAAATAGATCTGAAATTCGAATATTGTTCAGATAATCGCATTGTGACGCTCGAGATCTTATCTGGTCTGCTCTTTTCATAAGTTATAAACTTTTGATAGACATTTTTTACAAAAGCATGACTGCTATGACATAAAACGTGTATCTTAAACATGTATCAGGATTTGACTAAATGTGTGAATATTCGATACACAAAAGAAGTCAAACTTCAGTGAATTTTACTTTTAAGAATACAAATAATTGAAGAAAAGTTGATATGCAATACTTTTCAATGGATACTTCTATTCAAATATACATTGAATCAGAAAAATGAATAGTTGAAGAAAATCAGTGAAATTGATAGCAGTGCAGATCTAATGCATTTCTTATTATTTATCACTAAATAAAAGAGATATTTCTGTATTTCTAGTACTCATAGCATGCTTTTAGCAGCAAAATATCTGTAGTTTGTATGTATTCAGCTATCATAACAAATTACACCACAAAGATTTATATTCAGGTTCGAGTTTCTTTTACTATTGCACATTGCATTAACACATTTTGCCAGCTCTGCTATTTTCGCGATGCAGTATTTGGGTTAATAGTAATTTATTCAATCTCTATGTCTATTCAGACCTATTTTTAATTAGTAAATTTAATCTATAGAAGTCATATTTCAATAAAGTTACTAGAAATAGAGTACAACTTATTTCAACCACAATTAAATAATTTCAATATAATTCAATGTTCATTATTTAATTCATATAATAATACCAATCTATGAACCTATGATAGAATAAACCTGTTTTTGAAATTTTATTTTGGAAAAAATTAATTATAAACCAACTGTAGATGAACTTAATTATTACTAGTGCTGGAAATGCTTATTTGAGAGCATTGAAAAAGTTTCGGATTCATAACACTAATAAAAATGGAAACTCTTCTAAAATACTTCAACCCTAAATTGATGTCAATGTTAGTCCATTCTATAGAGACTTTCATTTTTGAAGACCAACACCTCCGGCTTTACTGATATAAGAAACTAATGTAAAATAAATTACATCATGTGTGGTTTAGCTGCTATTGATGTACTATTCAGTGCGAGGTATAAGTTTAGGTCCTAAACTTGAGGGCATACTTGTACCAAATTCAATGATGAGAAATGTTTTATTTCACATCAATTTCTCTTTCATGTTACATTTTTCCTTTTGATTCAATTCTATAAATGATTGGATGTTTTTGCGAAAAAAATCTTGATATTGGCTAAGGTTGAGTATATACTACTCTCAATACAGGTAAACTGAGAATGATAGATAAGTGCTTATTTAAGAATTTATATCAATCTGTCTCTAGTATTCAATAGAAAACAACAAACAAAACCAAAAGTGAATTTTATCGCAATCAAAATCAATTTAAATACAGTTAAAGACTGAATACTTCTCACATAACTAACAGCTATTTTAAAGATTTTGTTGATTAAATTTATTGATTTTCGATTAACTTTTAGCACCAGAAAAATCAATGGTAGTTTTGAACGAATTGGTGGAATTACAAGAGCCGACATCTAATTTAGTAACACGTGATGATTCACAAGTATCGATGCATCTGCAACAGCATCATTTCGGCGGAGGAGTTGCTTCTCCAACATTGCACCATCACTTGGGTAGTCTTGGAAGAAAAGTTAATAATAATGGAGCGAATAGTGGAGCGCTTCCAAGACCATATCGACTATCAACATTCCGACCATTACATGGACAACACGCTGATCTCATAAGAGAATGCATTGAAGAGCGTATAGCAGCTACGACTGGACCGACATATGAGACTATCGATCCACACCATTTAAGGTATAAGAGTATTGCGCTAACATTTAATTACATTGACAATAACATGTAACTCAACTAAAAGTTAGGCTTTTCTGTTCTCTTATCGATCGCCAGTAATAAAGAGTAGAAACTTTTTCTACAAAACGCATTGTTTCTCTAAACGGCTAATTTTTAAAATCAATTGTTATTTTTGTGCACTCAATGGACAGCCATTTGGGATATTCAACTGATTACTGCACTGTTAGTGGCAGTGGTTGTAGCAGTGGAAGCAGTGTTGGCCGAAGTACTGCTGGATGTATTGAAACTATTCTACCTGATTCACGTTGCTATGGAACTAGTGGACGCGGTCATGTTGGTCGGGCACCCGATTATCATCCCGTCCATCCTCATCACAATGCAATTTATTGCTCTACTACTAAACAATTTGAAAAAGATGACGATTTTAATATTTTTACCGCCATTTTTACAATTATCTCATTAATCAGTTACGTGATAGACATCGGAACAGATATTTCTGTTTGTTATTACTTATATGGAGAAAATGACAGCTTCTCATTTGGACTCACTTCTGCAATAACAATCATCCCATCCATTACTGTAAACATTTTTAGCATCAAATGGTATGCAATATCACGAAAATTACTAATACTTTAGTTTTTTAAGCATTAATGTTTCAGTGAATTTTCTTCTTGTTATAAATGACAATAAAGGTTTAAATTTGAAAAATGAAGCCATAAATTGAATGAAAATATAAATATATTTGATAAATATAAAGCCATCAGTTATGAAGATTTTAGAACATGATTCATAAATAATTCATTTTTAAAAATCTCTCTTTTTTGCAATAGGTTTTTGCATGATAATCATAGAAGTAGAAATAATTTGGAATCAATACGTCGACCTCACATAAGCATTTTTGGTTGGATCATAAAAGTTTTAGTGCATTTATTACTATTAGGACCAGTTCTCAGGTAATAAAACAATTTTTTTTATTCAAAATAAACTTATGAAAGCATAAACGATACATGAATATTAAGCGTAATACCAAATTTAGGGTTAATAATCGAAAATTATTAATTTTGAATCTATTATTATAATATTTTATCCTCAATAGTTGTCATTAACACTTATGCAGAAAGTTTGCAATACAACAAAATAAGTTATTTTTGTCTGCTTTACTCAAAGATGAATTGAAGAGAAATGCTTTCTAGTTGTAATAATACAATGTAGTGAAGAGTTACTCGCATTTCCTCATCATTTACAAAAAATGTAGATGAGAATCATTACTATACATTTGGAGTGTTATTGCTTTGATATACATTTCTTTGTGCACTTCACATATCAATCAACCCCTTGTCAAGTGCAGAACAGTTAAGTATTATATTGTTAGAACTGATTCACTCGACTACGCGATCGAAAATATTGATATGAGTTTTTGGGACTATAGTATCAATCGATAAGGAAAGAGAAATAATGGCAAAACTGGTTGGAATAACACAAAAGTTGAAAACACTGGAATCCACTGCACTATTAAAGATACCAATATATAACATACTGATGACTGTTCAATCACGAGGAAAATTTCAGCTCAAATGCTCTCCTGCTTTATTTAACTTCATTCTTACCGAATATATTGTTCAAAACTTCTCAATCGAAA
Organism: Camisiidae sp.; assembly: GCA_034696325.1. Lineage (NCBI taxonomy): Eukaryota > Metazoa > Arthropoda > Arachnida > Sarcoptiformes > Camisiidae > Camisiidae sp. The sequence continues at coordinate 7,343 of JAQFZT010001359.1, forward strand.
AAGGCTTCATTTAAATTCATACTATTTTTGTGCTTTAATAAATTGAGGTTAACCTTAATTAAAATATTTTTCATATTTAGTCAACATTTAAGGTTGAAGTGAGACACGAATCTCTGAGTTTATTATTCTTTATTAAAATTCATTGATGCAAAGTTGAGATTTGAAGCAATTCGTGCTGACTTTGAAAAACATAGTGTTTTTTGCAACAGACCAGAGAATATTTGATGCGGAATGTGGTCTGAATTACAAAAAGAAAGGTTTTACTCTTGAAGTTCATGCAGAGCACTCCATAGTATGTCAGCACATTCCTCTTTCTTATATCAATTATGTGTATTGACAGCATTAAATTCTTGATCAAATTTAGGCCTTTATTTTTTTGAAGAAATTTTCAATTTTGTATTATAAACAAAATCAGTGAAGAGAATGAAGTAATTGAAATCTTTAATTTGCTCGAAGGAAAGAAGATTTTCCACATGAATTAATATAAGCAATACTGAGTTTAGTATTCAGAATGCTTCGATTAAATAAGTTAGCTTTTGAGCCAAAAATTGAAATGCTTCACTCGACTCTTTCATCGGTTTCTGTATTCTTAGGAGCGTTTGAAATGAACAATACTCTAATTCCAGAAATTGATTCGCATAATGTAAAGCTGTAAGCATTAATCGTGTCATGCATTCGCTCAAGAATTAAAGGATACTTTATTCGTCTGATTTACTACAATCTAGATATGCATCTCATTTTCATCAACTAATTAATTATAAACATAGACAATGATAGTTCACTATTATTTATTCAAAATTCATTTGCATATTCCATATCATAACCAAAAGCATGAATGAATAAAGAGATATGTATTTTTGTGTTAAATTAATTGTTCCACAGCTTTGTATATAATGAGAAAAATTTTGAAGATAATTTTCCACTCAAGTCATATAATGTAAGCATAAATATTTTCTAAACTTCACAATAGATATTCTCTGAATCATATACAGTACAGACAATTACAATACGTTAATATGAAAGTCAGAATGAATTTGGTTTACATATTCAAACTCATATCTAAAATGCTTGTTTAGTTTCCTAATGAAAATTTTTAGTGAAATTGAACTTAAAAATTAAGTCATTTTGAGTTATTGCGCTTGAATGCACTTAATAGGCAAGAAAACGAAATATTTATACTTAAAAGGTTGACCGCTTATGTAAATTTCATATCATTACATAAATGAAGTCAAAAAGAGTTTTCTGAACCATAATTTACTCAACACATTATGTGAATTCAGTGAAGAAAACTTAATCTTATTCTGCTTTATAATTTTGAATCCCTTTTTTCAAGTGTTCAATACAAAAATCATTTATCATAGTATTTATTTTTATCCTCTTTTTATCATATCGATCATTGCAATGAAATATTTGAAGATCAGAATGAGTAATGTTTTGGCTCAACTCTATAACTATTTCTATTATTTTTTTAAGTTGAAAAGGTATTGGATTTTTTGTTGATATTTTCTAAGAATTGAATTGAGAAATAACACCAATTCTAGCTTCATATTGAATACTTGAGTAAATAAAACTGTTCAAATGTTAGTCAAAACTTGATGATTTTCCAGGTATTAATTGAATAATAAATTTTAGAGTTATGTTCTTGTAGTTTAAAAGGTTAGACTGTTTGTTGAATGATTTGAACTGTTTTAACATGAAATGACCATTGGATTGAGTTGTTGTGAATGTGATCCTAAGGGAAATCAAACGGTTCCTCAACATTGCATTATACTATAGCAGTATTGCATCAACGCTTTGCTTGAGACACAATCTACTGAGTTTAGTGCTATTATTTCTTCTGCACTTTCCTACCAATTCTCGCGTTAATCCTATTTCGGCCTATAGTCAGGCCAATAAACAAAGGCGCGATTCACTGCCACCACTGTTCACATTCATTTGAACTTATAATAAATCTCTTGATGTATACTCAGAATGAACTTTGAAAGTTTGAGTCGTTAACCGTTTGATGGTATCAACTTCTCCATCATTTTGAAATTTTCGAATTCGAAATAGAGCTCTTGCAAAATGTCTTAGATTTAAGATAAGAGTAATCGTAAGACCTGTGATTGATGCCAAACTCTCAGCTTTCTTGAGCTTAAATTGACACTTTTTTAAATTAATTGAACGACAAAATACAGTCTTTCCAACAACAAACAAGTCATATATTTCTAGAATTACTTCAATTTAATATCAAATAATGAATTACACAAAAAGTTCAAAATTGCATCAATACATCAATGAGACATAATCTTATTCAACCCTCTATTCAAGTGATCATTACTATCAATATATTGTTTTTAATGTGAATAAATCATCATTAATAGAATTGCTTTTAGAGTCAGACACTTAGCCAAGATTTCTATCGCTGAAAAGGTTTCAAATTTGAACAATCACTTAATTATGACAATTATTCTTAAGTATTATCTTCTAATTGGTGTCTAAAGAAATGAAAATTGTTTCTAAAGTGTCTGTCATTGGAATGAAACATTTGCTAGACTTAAAACAGACTTTTTGAATATTCTAATCAAAGTACAAGTTTTATAACCAAATTTTATCATAAAAATAAATCTCAACTTTCTTTTATAGTTAACTTTTTTATCCTTTCCTGTTTCAGATTTAAAATATCTTTTAGAGAACTTGAGAGCCCTTTTAACTTAAATGTCTTCTTCCATTTCGCTTGAGTTAAGAACAACAACAAATGATGATATTATTTGTGTCATTTTGAATATTATTATTGATCGAATTTATCTAAAAACTCTAGAAGTGATGTCGAACTAATTTATTAGCTATATTTGAGATGACTTTTATTACTCCATTCTATTTATTGAATTGAAATTATATTCGATTGAACAGATATATCGAACTTCTCTGGTATGGATTAGAGAGTCGATCAGCGAACAGACGGAATGAAAAACGACAGCAAAGAGATTGGCAGATGAACACATTGCCAGCACTGTCTACTTTGCAAAGAACAAATTTGACAGAAGGCCAAAATCAGGTTTGTGTTATTTCATTGAAAAACTGTTATTATAGACTATAATACGAATGATATTTTGACAATTGCGACATTTTTTAGGCGACAAATCAACCTGAAATTGATTATTATCTATTGATGATTCATGAAGATCGCGACACAGCTTTGTTGTCACTTCTAAAAAGTTTCATGCAATGTGCGCCTCAACTCGTTTTGCAAATCTATTTATTGGCTAAACATAAACCATATTCTAATAGGATTACAGGTATAAAACATGCAATGAATCATCCCAAAAATCACTATAAAATTTGATTTTCAATCGGTCTATGATTTCCTAAAAAGGAAATTTTGAATTAAAAATCCATCAATTTTTCCCGAGAGAAGCAATAATTATGCACTTTATAGGAAAATCTGTATTTTGTATTGAAGAAAATCTAACTAAACATTCTGATAGCATTCTAGCAGAAGTTGTACTATTTCTCAGAGAGTAAACTAAGCTTTTTCATAATCTTATTATGAATTATGCCATTTTTCAAAACGCTTTCTTCTGACAAACTTAGAAAGTTATAATAACTACTCATTTTTAAATTCTGCCCTTTCTTTATCTCCGTTCGCTTTTTTTATGGTCTCCTTAAGTTTCAAAACTATTAATAATAAATGACGATTTTTATTTTGCGTGTATAGACTACTGAATTCTTGAGTTAAATGAGGCATACATTAAAATGAGAAAATATGATGAGTTTCAGAAAATAGTTTCACTTCAAATATTTCATCGCAGCTGCTCTTCAATTATTTGCAAAGTGTTTTTAGTAATAGTCTTAACAACGTTGAAACTGTCGTTTGCTTTTATACTAAATCAAAGAATGAGATCCTTTTTATTCTAATTTGTATTGTGACAACTTTTATAATAGAGTTTAATAAGAAAAAAATCATTTGAAGTGAAATTGATTAAAAATTTCAGAATACGTCCAAATGGCAGCTATAATATCGTCTTTAATAGAGCTGAGTTGGTCACTGGCATCATATAATAGAGCATTACGAAGATCTACACCTGACAAACGTAACATTAGCAGAATTGGAACAATACTACAGTTTTTATGGAGGCTGTGCACCATTGGCTCAAGAGTTTTAGCAGTGGCTCTGTTTACAAGTGAATATAGCTATTGGCTGTGTCCAATCGGAATCGGGCACTGGGGTATTATGACAATATGGATAATGCATCAGCAGACCAGGTTCTGTGACAATGATAGGGGTGATCCTCGACCGTGTCACGAATATTTATTTAATCTGGTCATTGGCGCTATTTATCTATTTTGCTTTCTTAATGTCAAAGACGAACCCACACGCTATAAGTATCTCTCTTATTACATAATTGCTTTCGCTGAGAATGTATCATTAATTCTCTTATGGTATATCAAGAACGATCCAAATAAATGGTATCACACGCCAGCCCTGGCCAGTGTCTTCTGTGCATTTGGGGCTGGGATTCTCTTTATGCTTATTTATTATTGGTTTTTTCACCCCAACGGTAGACCGCTTTGGATTAATCGCGCGGCGCGTTGTTGTTAATGGCAATTACAGATTACTGCAAGAATGCTGCAAGATTACTGCAAGAATACTGCAACAATGCTCAATAAGTTATATACAAGTTATATATTGTCAAATTTATTAATATAACAACAGTTCAAAACTGCAAACAATCTCATTTTGATGTTAGTCTTTCAAACGTAATGACTTCATATAAGCAGAAAATAAATAAATACTCGGATCACTGGATTTTAACTATTCTGAACATTTGTCTGTGAAAAACAAATTTTCTTATATGCATGTGAAACGTTATGTACCAAAAGAATTCTAGTCATATAATATGCATTGTTGTCTTACATATTCCTCATTTTTTAAAAAATATTTTCAACTATTATATTGTATAAAAACTTGTATAAGAATTTCATATTTAGTTTCATTTTTATATAATTAACATGTATTTGTCTCATGTTTTCGCAATGCTTTTTAAAGAGAAATTTTTTAAAATCAGTTCCTGACAAGATATGTAGTAAACCATGAAAAAAGATATTATAAACTAGAAAATGCAACAGAAATGAACAGAAAAAGAGCAATAAAATTATAAAAAAAAATGTTTATTAGATGACTGGACTCACCCGCTTCTATGAGGATCAAGAGTAATGAGGTATGAAGACATATTTGTGTAGAAAGAGCTATTGTGCTCTCTTAACAATTCGCCATCGCTTTCATTTGTATTCCTCAACGAATCATTCAAATGATTACAAAGTGTTAGACTAGAAATATCTCCATTAGTGATATGGATATGAGGTGATTCTGGTTGTAATTGCATTAAATTAACATCATTATCACAGTCTGCACTGTCGTGTTGAAACAGTCCTTCCAGAAACTCATCAAAACTCACTTTTCCGTCTTGATCGCAGTCTAGCTTATCGAATAACTGCTGTATAATGTCATTATTGATTCCAATCATACCTATGTGTTCACAAACTCTATAAAGTTCATCGAAGTTTAAGTATCCATTTTTCCCCACTCCGAGACGATTCCAAATGCCTCTCAAATATTCCTCTGTATTAATGTTATTCTGAAAGCAATCACTATTTGGCTGTGGGACAGGCGTTAACTTCTTTGAATCATTACAATTTGGTAAATACTGTTGTAATTCTTCGCAATCACTTTGAGATTGAGTTAATAGAGACACAAAAATTTCTTTGAAATCGTCAAAATTGATCTGAAAAATTAAATTTCAGCTGAATTAGAAAATTATATATCACTTATTTGAAAAACGATTTTTTAACAGTTTCTGTGAGAAAAATTTAAAAATATTTTTCATGAATAGAAATATTCTAATAGTCATGATTTTGATTATTTTATTTGGTTTCTCAGACAACAATTGGAATATTTTGGAACTAATTTTTTTGTTAATCGTATTAAATTTTTTGTTTTGTGATTTAAAAATGACATTGGATTAAACCATAAAGGGGTTAAGACTGTGAAGCGAGTTAAGTCTGAACCCTTTCTACTAAGTTGTAATATTGAATGTAATTTATAAGTTAAAGTATTAGAGATTAAGGTTAGTTAAACAAAGCTGATTAAATTCTTTTGAAGCATAAATAATAAAGTAGTGAAATAAGGATTTATAAGTTTATTAATAGTGAAGTTAGTTTCGATAGACTTACTTTAGCGATGAGATCATTTCCAATTAAGTTAGTTATAATAAAGTTAGTCTGTTTGTCATCCAATTGTAATCTCATACACAGCTGAAACAGTTCATCATTGCCTAACAATCCCGTCCCGAAGACATCACAACTTTTGAACACTTGATACAATTGTGCGACATATGTATCATCCCTTTCAATATCGGCACTCATTGTTTTATTCGTAAGTAATTTTTCACATAATCAGAAGCACATATTGACTGCACAGAAAAAAAGTTCAAATGACAGTTGAGTGAAATGTTGTACAATCATAATAATAAGACACGACCTATTTTACTGTTAATTTCACCGATACTTCAACACGTTATTCATATTATTCATTCCTTGAGTGAATTTCAGTTTCAAAGTCACACAATTCAGGTTAACATAATATAAAGAAGTTTTATTGTAGAGAATGTAATGCATCGCTAGTATCGGGTCAGTTAACGCTCAAAACTAATCACTAACTGAGAACAGTTTCAGGTTATTGGCCCATAACTACAATCGCTTCAAACAAATCACATTTAAAGCTTACTTTAACACATTTGACCCAAAATTTCTTGAAATAAAAGTTTTTATAGTAATTATTCTCTTGCAGATCAATTCACTTGAGTCGCAGTCAAAGTGAGACTAAAACATTTCATGATATGACTCGTTCTTTCGTAACGAAATATTAACATAACGGAAGTGGAAAATTATTTTCATATTGAAACTCACAATCCATCAAAACTATCTCTTCTTTTTTCAAGGCTGTCATTTAATATCATTATTATCATCATTATTCTTAAGACGTGTTTATCTTAAACTTCAATTTACAATAAACAACTTTTCAGTTTTGTTCATGTCATTAAAGAATACAATTAAATGACAATTATTTAAATGCATATAAAGCCAGATCTGAAATGAAAAGAGTTTTAGGCCAAACTCAACCAAATAGGCGAATGGGGTAACAATACTGTAAGCAGGTGTACACTTACGTGAAAAGAGATATGTTTCCACTAATGGTGCAGTAATAACAATATTAGTGCCCAAAAGAACAATAGATTATGGAAGAGTAGAGTATTATTAGTTTATGTTAGGTTTGTGTTGGTTTGTATGTTGGGTGTGATCATTTTGATGAACTCTACCTGAAATATGTTCAATATTACTATTAGAAATGTTTCTATGACAACATACGAGATAAATTAAGCACTTTTTGGTCAATTTTATATGCAATTTATTATATATGCAAGTTATTCAACTGGGATATTATCGGCTATTTATTCACGACTTTATCGCCAATGGAGATCATATAACAAATGAATTTCAAATTTCAATTTTGGGAATTCATTTCTGATTGATTTTAAAATATTTAATAACCACGTCTCAGTATTTTGAAGTTAACAGGATGAAAGAATTATATTATATATCAACATCCTGTACATGATTATTTCCACATGTAGATCAGGTAATTCTAGATAACAACATAAGCTATTGTGAAAACAATTTGAAAAGCTTCCTTAAATATAGTTTGCTTTAAGCTTTTATTTAATTTCCCTTTAAGTAAACTAAAGAATATAAGACTATGTTTGAGAAGTATTTGTAATGGACAGACTCAATAAAATGAATTCTGCCATTAGTTGTCTGTTGTTTAAGTCATGCATTTAAAAAAGATGAAAACATAGTTGATATTGAAACTCATTCAATGTCGAAAAAAAGATTAAATAGCTTATAATTACTATGTGTACTATGGTTGATCACAAGGTTAACAGGTTTTTCAAGGCTGAAGAAAGTGTTATAGAAAGAAATAACTTCAAAATAGCTGAAGTTTAATTGTATCGGAGTTTTTGACAATTCAAAAATCCTATTGTCTTCAGTTAAATTATGAGTAAATGTTATTGAATTAAATTAACTTTTATAGCTTTAGATTCCAGTAACTGCTGTCGTATGGACAGTAAGGCATAAGGAACAAAGGGTTAGCACTAATTTCAATACATCGAATCACTCGTCAGACACAAAAGTTGATAAACAATTGATGAGATTCATTATCTTGAAAGATGTGTTTTTCAACCTTCATCTCACATTGAGAAGTAC
>JAQFZT010001360.1:0-15638 GCA_034696325.1 Camisiidae sp.
TCATTTGTCCCGATTTTGCAGGTATATTGTCCTGAATTTCTGGAAAAATATATGGCATACCTATAGATTTCGAATAAACGCTTAACTGTAATACTATTTTTCGAATCATAAATAATGTTTACTTATTAAGTCTTCAACTTTTTCTATGACTTATCATTAGTAAACACTTCAATGTATGATTCAGTCTAAACAAATAGTCACTTATTATATTTTTCAGTTAAAATTTCATTGAATATAAACTTTTTATTTGAATTAAATATGAAATCAACTAATTTTTATGAATGTTAGTAACGAATAATGAATCAAAAATTGAATCTCTGATTCATTGTTTTGAAAAGTATTGAGATATGAGTTGAAAAAAGTAAAATATTTGTGACTAAACTCGAAACTTAAACTTAATTTTTGAGATATATTTTGATAGTTTAGTCAAGAATGCTTAGCTCCCTATTCAGACCCACCAGACCCAGAGTAGAGTAGTCCCGATCAGTGAAACGGTTTCACATTTTAACAAAAAAAACATCCAAAAAAGGATGCCCTAAAATGTGTGAACATTGAGCCCACTATCGTAATAAATGACTGTTGAACATTTTCTCAAAACCAACATGGGTTAAATAAAAAAATTTATGGGCCAAAACAATATTAATAATTAAATTACACAATACAAATAGAGCTAATGGGTTACAAAAATTTTATGAGGCCATTCCTCACAAAAGTTATAATAAGGGAACCAATCATATAATTTAAACTTTTTTGGATTTTTTAAAGGCACTTTTGCTGCCTAACATGCAATTCTTTTAAATAGTTCAATAATTATATATCTTCAAAATTATTGAAGTAATTTTCATTTACTAAAGTTTTCAATTTATAAGAAAATATGAAATGTTTACTTATTATATTTTTATTCATACAAAAGGAAATAATTATATAAATGAACTTATTTTCGGAAATTTCAGTTATGCCCCAAATTTCGGCTTAGTTTTTCAATTTGAACACTAATACTCTTAAAATTTTTCAAATTTCAATTAAAAATTTTCAAAAAATACAATTTAGTGATGGATCAAAGTTGGCCCGAAAACTAAAGGTTTGACATCTATGTCTAGCCTTAAATTAAAAAACTTATGATTTTGTAAAATTAAATAAAAATATTGAACAAATTAAAGATTATTTGTAGAACTTTTATATGAAAACAAAGTTTGTGAACAGGCACATCATACTTTGGGACCTCTCTGACCAGACCTGGTTAGGCACTGGGTTTAAGTTTTATTATTTGAAAGCTAAGGCTACTCTTGCATTTAAATGTTTGAATATTAAAACTACAAATTTATAAATCTATTCAAGTTTTATTCATATGATCTTATAATAAGACATGTTCCGATTCATTGTCTTCAAGTTATATTGATTTGGATTTTCCTAACTTTTTATATGTATTGTAATAATACTCTTCACTATCATAAGATATTCTCAATTCTGTATATTTTAGAGTTTGGTTCCTATTGTATGCCAACTCGAGGGTCGTTTGAGTCTCGAATTTGATCATTATTGTGATGTAATTAAAAATAGGTTTTCAGTTGAAAAGGCGTAAAACTGAAAAATTAAAGTGAAAAATAGCTAATTTTAAAAATGCATTTTAATGAATAAAATGAAAAAATCACCTGTATTATAGTCTAGTAAAATGTTTATATTGTCTAGTAAAATATGTGCCATATTTAATTGATTGATATGGCATGTGTTGCATATATGATCCACTGATAACATATGTGCAGTTTAATGCTATTAAAAATCGAGAAAAGCTCTAGACTCCAATCTCGCACTAAGATTTTTTCGAGACTCGAGAATCTTATTTCTCAATAATATCCACCACTAATATGAATGCAAAAACACAAATAGCATTTAATTATCAGATGAATGATTAATACTGTAAGTGCAAGTGAGGTAAATAAATTGCTTTCATATAGATAGTTCTTATCTGTTGATACCTATTATGTACTCTGTTTAGAATTAAACTGAAAAAAATTTATAACTTCGAACCCTAAAATAGTATACATTTTAAAATGAAAGTTGAATTTGATAAATTGCTGTTAAATTTGATTCCTATAGAAATTATCTGAATGCAATGTTTGAGGTTTATTTTGCAGTTATTTTGATGAACTAACTTGTCAAAAGTTTCGTCGAAGTCACCAAATTGTAACAACTATTGAAATTAACCGAAAGTTTAATAGTAACTATAATATTGAACAATTAATATTTACTGATATTATATGTTTATCCTATCTTTTAAAGCTAGACCATTAATAAGGATTTATTTATCAAAATAAAAACAATTATAAGCATAATGATTGTGTTTTCACCTAATACTTTGCTTAAGATACGAACATAAAAGAATTGGTTTTAATAAAATCATCTGAAGTACAGTATATTGAAAACTGATTTTAGTTAAGCTTTAGAGATAGAGATAAATAGAACTTTCGCTCATTTCAATGACTAACTTGTTTAGAGGATTTTTTTGTATTGCTTATTAATCTTAATAACACATTTTTAGATTATTTTCCTTTTGGGACAAACTGGTACCTATTCTTATCTATGACATCAATATTTTTTATTTTTTAATAAGCAGAAATTGTGATAAAGCAATCATTTTTTACTATCGCCATATAAATAATGGCATAATATTGGGGCACAATTTTTATGTTTCATCAGTTAAACTTTGAATGGCTAACGAAAACTTCAGCACTAGTCAAGTCAAGCCCTTGTAGTCTTAGAAATAATAAAAAGAGTAGTGCCCTGAAAAAAAGATGAGTTCAGTCTTTTTTAAGGCGAAACATTTCGATAAAAGACTGAGATAAGACTCACTTTTTTGTAAAACTCACTTATTCACTAAAGTCGCCCCTTTTGGAAGAAAAAGAAGAAACTTCTCGTATTAAATGAGAGAAATAAAAGTTTTAGTATAGCTTTCGGGCAACAGAAACTTGGAGGCGATCTGAGTTGACATCTGTGTTCATAGTAGAGTCGGCTTGTAAACGATGCTTAATGATGAAAAGCCAGAAAATAAATAATCAACATTTGTTTTACAATAACAGCGCTTCTGCATGTTTTCCCAATTTTATTATTTTTTTTGATATCGCATTTTCCGTGGCAATTAAGGGATAATTACATTTGCGGCACATTAAATGTGCCACTTTTATCATCACAATTCCCATAGCTTGCGGTCACTTAATTCATCGCTTGTCATGCAGTACGAGAATCTTACAGAGCCTTCAATACATGTTTAATACCTTTGAGGCTAATCAAACATTCTTAAAGTCAAGCATAAAATGATCTTTAACGTGATTTTCTAAATAAAACTTTTATAACTCATAAAATGCTTCTCAAGATAAACCATTATCAATAATGGATATGCTTTTTGTAGAGTAATCGATTTCGATAAAGCTCTCCTAAAGAATTTAATAATCCATGACTCTAAATGTCTATCTAAATATGTCATTCCATTCCATTTTATCAAAAGCCTAATTAGGACTTTTCATTTTGAGGAATATAAGGATCAGAATCTTTCTCCGCTAATGTGTTTTTCTTTTCAAGATTGCGTGCGAATCACAAAATCTGCTCAAGTCAAATAAAATGAATAAATTCCGATTTGCAAATACTTTATTTAGGGAGCACTTCGAAATGCCGAATCTCCTAAACTACTAGTTCTCAAAAATTTGCCTCATTTTCAAGTTTGAAAATAAACTAAACCCTAAAAATTTCAATTCATCGGAAATGTGCAAAATCAATCAATTTTAGGGTTGGGTTAGATTTCACGGTAATTCCTTACTGCATACAGAGCTCTATTTGCTGTCGGGGTATTAAAGCCCATTTTGGACCTTTCGAAGTGTAGCCGTACAAAATCCCAAAAAAATTCCAAATTCACTCACAAACGACTTAATAGTGAATGTTTTTATAATAAGTTAAGTAAAATATCACAGAATTAGAAAAATCCTTCTAATCAGAGGCTGAACTGAGTTCTTACTTTATTTCACTTAACATACTATTGAAAGCATTACTATTAAATCTTTTGCGGCATCGAAAGATCTCAATGCATAAATAATTTGATTACATGCAGTCTTCTGTCAATCAATTCAAACTATGAGTCTATCATTTTTTTTACAAATTATTATGTATTGATTGCATGCAAATTTTGAAATGATTGTATTTAGAAATAATTAAATAGGAATATATTTCTATGCCTTTTGAATAACAACAATAGTTTCTTTATAAGCTTTTCTCTTCTTAAGTCTAAAGATCAATAAAATAATTTATTGCAATTTCTGTCAATCTATTGCTCGGTTCTATTGTATGGTTAACTCATGAGGCAAACATTTTACGAGTTGAAGCGATTAAATTGGTTTAGGAATTGAGACCCATTAAAGTTTTTAAAATTAGTAGTTTTCTCAGCAAAAAAGTCATTACTTCATGAATTCACGAATTTTCTGAGAAAACATTAAAGTCTTATTTTGAAATTCACGTTTGAGTGGAAGTAAACTCGTCTTCTTTGCTTTTATGCTCAATGATCTCATGGAAATTATTTCATTGTTAATCTCACTTTCATGAAATTGTCTTTATTAGTAATGCTTTACTGAAGTCTCACGTCACCAAACATTTCATTTTGATATGAATACTGTATATTTGCTTTTAATTATGAGCGACTATTGTTTCAACTATTGTTACAATTAAGTTCAAGTTCGTTGAATTCATAATTTTTAACTGATTCACTGCTCATGACATTCACGTTCTCAACTTAATGGACATGTTCTTCATTAAGATTTGATGATTCATTAATTCAATTATTGACAACACAAAAGGCAAAAGGAAATCAATCAAAGCGAGTGCACACATAATTATACAACTAATTAATGCATGTTCATTAAGTGATTACATTAATTAAATTTTTCAAAAACCATTTTTTATAAACATTTTTTTTCAAACAAAATTTAATGATAAATTATTATTATTTTGTTGGACTTCAAATATTTCATTTTCTCAATTAATTATTCTTTATTTGAAATATTTCTTTTGAAATTTGGAGGAAATTAACTCTGAAATTGTGAAATTTTGTAAACTATTGACTATTCTTACGATGTTTTCCTACTTTTAAACTTGAAGACTGTCAGACCTCTAATTTATTGCCAAATTGATAATTAGATGTTTAAATTTAGGCTTGAAATAGTGTGAGTTCGCGACAATAATTAGATAGTCTAAGAGATGCTTCAGGTAAAAAATAAGTTTGATTACCACTGACTTAATTGATTGAAGAAATATTTAATTGCCTTCTAATGACAACGCCTTAAATTGGTTTTCTTATCCGCCGGTCTGATAAAACAAATGGCATATCTTGTCATTTAAACATATCCTGTGTTAATTATAATAAGTGTGTTTCAAATATATTAAAGCTAATAATTTTGCGTAAATTTTTTCAAAGGAAAATTGTGAGCTGAGGTCAAACCGGTATTATTGAAGAATACAAGTCTTGTAAAATAAGCTTCGTCTAAAATATTCAGCAATACTTTAGTAGTCTTGAAGACAAGCACTGGCTCTTTCTCTCACACTGATCTGATGTGTGATATAACGTGTATACATAGTTATCTAACTTCGAAGAAAAAGAGTAGAAAATAGCTCCCATTATTTAAAAGGTGTGACACAGACCTGTAGATGAAGGCATGTTAATAATAAATATGAAAAATAAGTGCCTTATATAAAAAGTATTCTAACTTCGTATGATTATCACTAATGGGGCCGAACCTGCACGCCAATGCTTTTGACTGGATTTCTGTTGATCGCTGGCAGAGATGCTATCCATCATACCCAAGGACAAGAACTAGTATAACTGCTAAAAAACGCTATTAGAGTGTTTTGAATTTAGTGAATCTTCTTTTTTCTTTATTTTCTCGATGGCCTGAGGCCATTTGCCAGCTTTTTATCCTAGGCTTACAGATTAGTGCTTTGAAAATTTCCGCAGCTCGTTATTTAAATGTGGACTTTGAGTTGAGAGAGAATAGATTAGAAGTGATAGTTTGATGTCTGCTCCTTCTTGTGTCCCCTCTCATGACATGCCCCCACTGCTAGCGTTACACTCTTAGCAGGTTATATAACTTTATGCATCCCTTAATGACTTCTCTATTTTCAAAAGAAATATATTTTTTCTAAGTTATTGACGGACTTTTTGTGGCGATTATAATAATTTAGCATAAATTCCCGTAACTCAATAGCATAGAAAAAATGTCTAATCCTCTGAATTTTGAATTGTTATTGTAAAGTAACTTACATTATAAGATGTGGTGAACATAGTATTGAAATAGAGAAAAGTATTCATTCTTGATGTGTTTTTATATATTGTAGCCTTCATTGCATACAGTGGTTCACCGTTGCGTTCCGGCTCACGCTCTGCTGCATTCGCTTTGCAGTCAAATCTCAGATTTGGTTCGAGAGATGGCTTTATGCCAAAAGCGGCTTTACTTTATAGCAAAAAGCTTTAAGAAGACGTTGCTTTGATCTTCTCAATCGAGCCGAGACGACCGTTTGCAATGCTAACACTGAAAAAGCTATTTTAAAAGTAATGTCATTTTGCTTTTCTCGCATTCATGCGTATGTCTAACCGTATGGGACCCTAGACTTAATGGAATTTTTGTGCCACTGCATCCGCTATTAAGCCAGTGTAATGTTATACCGCATTTGCTATAGAATGAGAGAATGAGACCCCAATATGTTTATACAAATGAGCCTTTCAAATGATAATTCATGTTATTTAATTTATTTGCTCTCAAGAGTCATTCATTGCATTTCTATACAGAGAGTCTCTGCACATGTCTGTTTGATGTTCGAGTAGTAAATCAAAACAAATTTCAGAATAACAGATCATAACTTGCAAAACATAATTAAACTTATATATCAATTTACAATATTATACAAATTAAACATAATTATATGTTCGTATGAAATGTACACAACTTTATATCATATAATGTTATACTAATAACTTATTTTATATTATATTATGAATATTATGAAACTTTACACATGAGTTACTGGTACTTCATTTCGATGCTTGTGATGAGACCGATGTTGATGTCGTTGGTTTTTGAGTGATGCATATGAGTGATGGTATATTTGCTGCTGTGAAAGAGGATGGAATTGTGTTGTGGTCGCTGAGACAACACTGGAAGCACCGATTGGAGGTCCGACATGAATATAGCTTGAATTATGCAGAGCTGAGGGACACTTAAAATTCCTTCTGTGTCTCCTACCGAACGTACTTTGACAGAAACGAGTCCATGAGCTCCAAGTTTTATTACTCCAAACCCAAATACCAGTTGAAATTCCCAATACGAGGGACATGAATATTTTCAATACAAATACTTCTTTCAGAGGTATGCTCTCATTCAAACGACATGAACTCATCGAATTAGTGTCTTGACAAACACGTGACCTATCAATTGCAGTCTCTTTCCATTTAGAGCTTAAATTATATTCATAGACATGACATCCGATTACACATAAAGCTGGAAGAGTGTAAAATGTAGTGAAGACACCTATTCTAACCATAAGTCTCTCCAACTTATTAGTGTTGTGTCCGTCAAACCTCATAACTGATCTGATACGAGATAGTGATATAAAACCCAAAGCGAGCACTAAATCACCGAATGCTGCGAACACACAAAGAGGTATTATCACAAAATAGAGTAAAGCGTTGGGGTCTTGACTGCCAACATAGCAAAGTCCAGTCAACTCATCGCCATCAACATGTCTTAATGTTAAAACAATGATAGTAAGTATTGCTGGTGTAGCCCAAGCCATGAGATGGAATAAACTAGCCTTTGATTCAATGGCTTCGTGTCCCCATTTCTTGCCGGCTGCCAAATACCAAGTAATGGTGAGAATGACCCACCACATAGAGGCAGCCATTCCAAAATAGTATAATAAGAGGAATACAATGATACACCCGGAGTTCTCTAGTCCTTCGAGAGTAATGTGATACTCTCCTGAGTCACTTTTATCACAAGAGACAAACTCAGAGCCGGCGTATATTCTTATCAAATAAGCAACACTTGATATACAGAAACACATACTGAGAAAGATAATTGGTTTCTCGGGGTAACGAAATCGAGAGGGATCGATCCAGAAAGTCAAAACTGTGAACAGAGTTGACATGAAGCAAATCGAGGCCCAGATACACATCCATATTTCCACAAAGTTTTTATCGTTTCGCGTGAATAAAATATCTTTTCCACATTTCGGTGCGCACACCGCTTCTGTATGATTGAAGCTTTTGCCAGCGATAGGGATATAAACAAATTCTGGGTAACATTTATTTCCTCCCTTTGATGGGTTTCCATTTCCGTGAATATTATCCGAATTCAATGTGATGCCAAATGACTCTAAACGGATGGTTGGCTTTGGCGACAGAGAGTTTGATGATTGGGAATTAATTTCATTACGTCGTGGAGGGTATAAGAAAGGGTACATACTTTCTATTGAATTCAATACAGCTTTACTATCTTTTTCACTCATGGGTTTGTCTGTATCAAAATGTTTTGCCGACTGTGATGAAGAAGACGATGATATATATGACGAGACATGATGTTTGTGTCCCTTCGCATCTGTAATATTTGGCACTTCCATACATAATCCATTCTTTTCAGGGACAGGCAGTCGACTGCAGTTCAACATATGTGGCCAATTAAAGTTGAATTGTTGCAAAACTGGAAGACATCTTGATTTGACTTCTTCACAGATTGACTGACACGACGGTATTGGAATATCGATCTGTTCCGTACACATCGGAGCATATAATGAACAGAGAAAAAACTTTAAATTCTTAGAGCATCCAATTTCCACGAGAGGAATGAATTCGTGGACTTGAATCGCAGCTTCAGATTGATCTTTATGTCCCATTAAATTAGGCATTCGTGTCAAGTTATAAGGCATGTCTTGACACATAGGAATTGTTATGCGTTCACATTTTGCTGACTTTCTAACTTCTAATGACCGAACATCTGATGCCAAATATGGCAAAAGAAAAAATATCACAGATGCCAAACGAGATGCCATTATGAGTAACACGTTTTTTGAAAATTGTATCAATAATGAAACTGATAGATAAGTTTGAATTTCAAGTAAAAAATCGGCACATAAATTAAAGCAATTAAATCTAAATTAGATTAAAACAAGAGTTTGACTTCACTATAAAGTATCACTTTTCAAACATGATCAGTTGAGAACACACGCGTGTTGTGTTGTGTTCATCACAAAAGTGGCTTTCCTTGTCTTGTAGTGTTGTTCAGCAAACATGAGATTGAACTTCACTTGTGTTCACTTTTTTGAGTTTCTCACTCACTCTACTCTGACTTTACTCTCACTCCACTCTCTTCAGTGATTCCGGGCCGACAGACTGTCTCCTTGACTAACTATCAGTCGAATGGTTATAGTATGTTATAGTAGAGTAGAGAAAAAGAGCCGACGCAAATAGAGAGAGCGCAGAGAGCAGAGGGCCAATTACTACCGTCGAGGCGGGTGTTAGTCAACGAGAGACCCTTACGGGAAAACAACTTTTTGGGTTTGTTCTATTCTTTGCCCTCAGAGTGGAGTCGAGTGAAGATGGAATGCGAAACGAAATAAGTTAGTATTTATTCGTTGTTTTGCACAATACAAACGCCGCTGTAATAAAACAATGGGAGTCTTCTTTTCTTCTTACAATTTTCAGTTCGTTTCGCTTTATTCACAATTATAAGTATTATTATTGAACTTAAATTTGATTTTGAATCTCTTGTCAGTCTAAACAATATGCAGAAAAACAATACACATTCCTATTTGACGGTTTCACACATAAAATTCTCATTTTTACACTGCTTAACACTGAGTCAACTTGTATTACAATCTGTTTTCTGCATTCACCGAAAGGCTCCCCTACAGACCAACTATCTCTTGCTGAGTATCTTGAGTTTTTAAATGTACTGAAAGCATGTTTACGCCGTTGCCATTCATCATGTGTATTGACCCCCGCCTTCCCTCATAGCAATTAGTAGTTTAGCTCTTATCTATCACCCATGTATGTTTCGTCCCACTAAAGTGCCTATTCTTCTTATTCTTTATAATTCTTTCATATCTTGCGAATTAATCGCTATTCAAAATCATAACATGTTATATATTAGACATCACACAATATATTTCAAACACTTCTCAAAGCCCACATCTTTTATTAACTTAAAAATATTATATTTAATACTTGAATAATAAACTTTTTTCTTGTTAATTAGTCGTATTTGAGGTGAGTTTTTATTGACAATAATATCTCTGGGATTTAATGAGTTGAGTGCGCACATATGAATACCTCTACTTGAATCATAAAACTGAGCTACACATTAAACAACACAGAGTTAGACTTTATTTGAATTTCAGTTTCGATTATGAGAATCAACACAAAGCAATGGTTGGTTCTGTGACACATCGCTTCAATGGTTTTGCATGGTTTGAATGCTTGAAAGCGAAATGTAAGGCAATGAGAAGGAGAACGTAGTCTTAACTACACACACACATTGATAGCATTGATAGTATTACGATACGGATATAAAAGATAATGTGGTTGTAAAAGTTGGGCTCGAGATAACATTAGAAGTGAAGCACGTTTACTGCTCTTATTACTATTACTATATGGCCCTACTCTTAGTGTTCATGGACTAGTGTTTGGTGCCAGTGCCAGATGCAAAGATGCAAATAATATAAATTGGTGATAGAGAGTAACTAGAATACAAAGCTATGCTTAGTTTTGGGCTTCATTTCTGTTTAGCCATTTGCCGGCACAAAGAGAACACCGCATTTTAAGGCTATAATCAAGCAGTGGTAGTAAAGACACTTATTTTGCTTTTCAACTCAAATACAGTAAATATGTTTTTACAGCTTAATGTCCAATCAGAGCTGGTTTCGGAAATTTTTTTGGTTGAGCTCTTCAAGAAATCATAATAATGGCTATGCGATGATGAAGGCAATGATGTAGGCATTAGGTATAGTCACCAAAAATCAAACACTAATAATAAGCGACTGCTTTACTTTTAGCACAGCTAACATATAATTTAGTAACTTTTACTCAGGAATTTAAATGTGTTGCTTCACTACCTTCCTGTCAGAAGCATCTCATGTCATCGCCTGTAAGAAACAAATAATTAGCCTGTCTTTATAGCCCATTTGCGAGAAGAAAAATATTGTTAAGACATGTAATTCGGTTTTATTTGTATTTCGAAAATTCACTTTCAAATTCACAGTTCAAATCAAATTCGTTCAAAATTCAGAGCCAACAACCTCTATATATTCAATATGTAATTAAATCGATACTTCTTCTCAAAGCGAGCACTTTCTAACATTCATTTAAGCAATAATTGATTGATGAGGAAATTTCAAGAAGCGGTTATCTGTTATCTCACTCTACACTCGAGTTGAGAAAACATGCATTAAGTATGAGCGATATCTCTAACCACTTCTCTTTCAAAATTATCATGAATTTTATTTTATTTGTGAACTTCAATGGAATTCTATGAGAAATAATAAAATCTCTACAAATATTTTCGTACGAATATTGCTTTATGTGATTTATCCGACAAATATTATTATCGCAATTATAAAAAACTTAAATATATCGGTAAACAAAAGGCGGTACAAATAGCTTATATTAGATTAATGTCTAAACCCAAATATATAATACTAGACAAGTTGAGCATAACCTAAATAAATAAATGGATGTTTTAACCATTTAAGTTTGAAACTAAATTTCTTCACCTCATCGTTTAAGACTCATTTCAAATGAGAATTTTTTCATATGACTCAACACTTTCTCTGAATCTTTTCTGTTTCTTTTCTCACTGTGATAAAGAACATACTATTGCTTCAACTGGTCATAATTCACTTTATTTTCTCATATCATTTTATAGTACCCGAAATCAAGAACAAAGTTAATGGCAATTAAAAAAGAATAAAAATTAGTTATCTTATAATCAAAAGAACTTATATTGTATTTTTACTTAAACTTATATTGTATTTGTAATACTTATTGTATTTTTCATTTTTACATATTATTATATTATCTCTATCTCTATCTAAGAGGAATCGAAATGAAAATTATCTAACTCTATAACTATTAAAAAGATCATTAGTGTGAAAAAATTTAATGTAAAGCAACACTAAAATAAGATTTTTAAAAGAAAAAAATCTTATCCGACTTTAATTTGTACTCTACAAGAATAGCTAATCCATTAATGAACGTCACGCACACTTTATAAATGAAGTGGAGGAATGCGATATGCTATCAATAATCGAGCATTTATGAATCGAGCAAACTTTCTTAAGAGGGATACACTTCGAAGTGTCCAAATGTAAAGCCTGTTTTAACAGCAAATTCAGCTCTGTATGCAATCATGAATTGCTCTCAAGTACTAAAATACACCTTTTAAAAGCTTATTATATATTTAAACCGAAGAAAAATCAGTTCAAGTCAGTTTAACATGAATACAAATTCTCAATTTAAGAATTCATAATCAAAAGTTTATTATGCTTCTTATCTTATCTAATGAATTATGAAAATAACATGGAAACTCTGAAATTAAAATTTTTAAAAATTGTATTCCAAAATTAAGTTATATTGAAGTTCAGAAATTATAAAGATTTTAACTTGAGGGCTGACTTATAGCTCAAGATTTATTAGGTAATCAGCGAATTCAGCTATTCAGTTCTATCTAGAGCTTTATCGTGTGGTAATTAGTTATTTAGATATTTGGACATCACAGGTTTTGAATACCGACATTTCGAAGTATTACCGTTTAGAGATGATAAATGCCGGTTAAGTGATTTTTATATTTATTCAGCGCACAAACAATACTAAAATGACGATAAGCTATCAGCTTATTCACTATTTATCTGCTTTCTATAGTGAGACCCTCTAAGCATAATAAACTTTCTACTTGTTATTAACTGTATGTATAGATGAATTATATTTAAAAATGAATTTGTATGCATATAAATAAAAGTTTGAAAAGCACTTCTGAATTAGAATGAATTGAAGCGAGAAACCAGTTTTTGCTATCTTTTTTATAGCTCATTTAAAACACAATTTCAGTCAACCAAAAGTAATATCACACGACATCCGGTTGTGCTGCCAATAAAAAATTCCTTTCATTTTTTATTATTGAATTAAAATCAGAGTTATTTTTTATATCAAAGACTTAAAATAGAAGATATGATGCATATCTGGAATGTTTGAACAAATTTGAATTGTTTTCTTCAAGAACGTCAAAATGCTTTTGACAAAAGCTTATTAATAACATGAAAATAATTAATCATTTGAAAGTTAAGTTTCATAATTCATATGCAATACTTGGGTACAGATCACAGATCACAGATCACAGTAATTATTTTAGACATATCTTAGCCTTAATTTAGTAAACATTAATTTTAAGACTATAACTGGTAACTTAAAATTGAATCAATTGTATACATCCTCAGGAGTGAGAATAATGGTTTTATTTGTAATATAGTATCCGGTTTTTGTACAATAGTATTGCGGCTCATAATCATAGAATTAGAATTTAGTATTCGTCAGTCTGTGTTAATATGAGCTGAAAAAGTTGCTCTGAATAGGCTTTGATAGAAAGGAGAAGTATAGAAAGCACTCCTAGAGTTGGCGAACACGAACACCTGCAGAGAAGAGCGTATTGACGATGCATCGACTTATTGCCGCGGAAGGGATATACAAAGGCGCGGCTCTTCTAACTTATTGCGAACCCGACTCCTCAGACCGGGAAAGAATGTTTCGGATAGCAATTTATTTCAAGAAATATATACACGAATACATATGCATAACAATGAGCGTTGCATTGACTTTACTGACGAGAGCCTAACATGTATGAAAGGCTCAACTTTGAACCTTTTGGTATTGCTTTAGAAGATGCCACCCATCTTGAGAAGTGACGCCAACTTGTTAATGATCTTAACTTTCGACTTTCATGCCAAAGATGGTGTATTTGCAAAGCAATACCACTTTATAAGCATCACATTAAAAGGTGCCTCTCATTAACACTAATGCAATTGAATTATACTTTATAATGCTCTTGAATGCAAACTTTTAATTATTATTCAATTGATTAGCAGAGCTCATGCTGTGCTTTAATTTTATCAATAGTATATGTCAAACGATAATTGCTTATAAAAAATGATATTTGGAATTTGTAGTACAATCGCATGATTATACTCAAGTGCACTAACCCTCCAAATGATATCAGCACAAAATACTTATATCAATGATAAATAGCTAAATAATGTTAGCGTTCAAGAAGATGGAAATATTACAAAGAATAACTTTGTATTCACTTTTATAAACTTCATCTATAATATAAATACATTTTTTCCTGAAAGACACGGTTTTCATTCTCAACAGTTCAAGGCTTCAAGTCTTCAAATATTTCCATCAATAATTAATTGTCAATTATTCAAATAATCATAAGTTTCGGTCAAATGTGAGGCATATATTAATATATTTAAGATAAGAATACTCTAGTTATAACTTAATTGATTATATCATTACCTTTGAATTGGTTATGCCATTCAATTTGCTCTTTACTTATCAGTTAGAAATCACTTTGAATTGACTTCTTGTTTATTTACTTTCGTATAAAGCATGATGTTATGAGTTTAATGTTGACACTAAAGTTATTTAAACTTATTGAGTGGGCTTAAGACCATTCATAGTGAGAACCATTAGTATTACATAATGTGTTATATGAGATATTTTTATGAATTATTTATCGAATCATTTTGAAGACACATTAATTATGTTTTGACTCATTTGTAAGCGTTATAAAAATGTGAAATTTAAACGATAAATAATTGTCATGATAAGAGATTACTGATATAAATTGAATTACACACCATTTGATTCGCATGAAATATTTTTGTAAATTGCAAAACACCATAAAAACTGAATAAAAACAGATAATATTTCTAATATAAATAATTGTAACTTATGATTCCTGCATAATATTTTATGGTCAATTTGCTTAAAATGATTAAAATACTACGCTTTACTATTTTTCTAATGTCTTATTTATGGCATAATGTTCACATTTATATCTATAGTGGCAGGTACTCCGAAGGAAGCAACCAATAATCAGTATTTACAAAGGCTCAAAATCCTATCCTATCCATCAATCTCGTGAACAATCCTAAAATCTTGAATATTTTATAGTAATAAATAGAATTGGGGTTAATATGCATTCAATTGTATTTAAACAGAACAGAACACATCCGACTCATGCTCAGGAGGAATCTAACACAGACTTAACTCATTAATTTTAATCACTATAAAAGCATACTGTGATCAAATCCAAATCAGATGAGATCACTTACAAAACTTCTATCAATCACTGATCACTTCATGAAAGAGATACAGTTTATTTTAAATGGAAAAATGGAATCTCAAAAATTTGGTTTTCAAGTTTCGGCTCTTCTACTTCAAGGATAAAATGTTGCTGTCACAGGCCTAGAAAAATTTTCAATAAATATTATCATACTTTAAATATAAGTTATGATTCTCTGTTTTGAAAGTGAAATTTTTTTAGAACTTCAAG
>JAQFZT010001361.1:0-15627 GCA_034696325.1 Camisiidae sp.
TATTGATTTTGATATCCATTATTGAGACCTAATTGACCCCTATCATTACAACCCCAACTATAAACACATCCACTTTGCATGAGTACCATTGAATGCTTGAAACCACATGAAATAGCTTTCACTTTTTCCCCATTGAATTCATTCAGTTTGAAAGGTGTTAACACACATTCATCTGAACCATTATTACTGTTACCAATTTGTCCCTTTCTATTATCACCCCAGGCATACACTTCTTCATTTGCTGTCAACACAAGTGTATGACTTGCACTACAGCACATATTAATAATGTTTGCATCAATTAAACTTATATTCAATTCTGGCTCAGATATCTGCAGATCATTCCTTCCATTCCCTAAAACATTATTTCTTCCAAAACAATATAGTTTGCCATCACTAGTGCGCGCAATTGTGTGACATTGACTGTTCTTCAAATCAATTATTCGTTTATTACTTAAATTTTCATTAATAGTAAACTTTTTAATACTATTGTTGTGACCAAACCCTAAAATTCCATTCAAATTAGACCCAACACAATACACTTTGTCTTTATTTGTAACTAAAATTATATTAACCTCTCTTTTAGGATCTTTAAAAACATATAAGAGTTTGATATTTCTCTTAATTTTTGCGTTTAATTTTTTAAAAACTTTGAATTTATTAGTAATTGCTTCCATTTTTGTATTTAAATTACTGCATAAAAACTACTCAATGAATGAAATAAAACGAAATAAAAACTGAACCAAACTTTGGTCAAATATGTCTTATAGTTTTGTACATAAAATATAACAATTTCTGAGAATTATCCCAAACCGTTCTTAAGTGATTAAAAACTATTGACTGAGTGTATTATCATTAATAGATAAGAAAGTTATAGAAAAGGATAAAAAGTTGAACGTACGATATAACCTGGATATAACGAACAAAATTTAGATCTTTATAGAAAGGCTTCTTTAGTTCGACAACTTTATAATGTTTGATCATTATAAATTTTTATCTTTTCAAAGTGTTTCGCATTCAAATATTAGTATTTGAACCTCAATCAAATTTTATTGTACTCAATAAACTTAATTGAATCATAAAAATAAGAATAATGTTTATTAAAATTATTGCTCAATTATTAAAGCATTGTTTACATGTATTTCATCAACAGGGTGACCACCTCAAAAAAGGTTATTCCGGGATATCCTGTTGAAAAGGGTGGAATAAGCACTTTTTTAAAGAAAACTCAATTTATGTTCCGGGAAAGTCTCTAAAAGTAAAAAATCAGTAAAATCTCTACGGGAGTTCGACTTCGGATTCTCCCGGACGTTCCGGGAGAGGTGGTCACCCTATTCATCAATTCAGTTCATATTTCATAAATCTTGTTAACAAGAAAGCCATTGATATTGAAGAACATCGTCGATATCATTCGCGACAAAGTCTTGCATTAATCAAATCCAATCATGTGCTCATTTTTGATTAAATTCAGAATCAAATTTTGTAGAATTGATAACTCTTTCAAAAACATTTGAGACAATATAAACATGACTTAAGTGTTCACAATTAACCGATAGATTCCCAAAACTAGAACACCAAATATTGAAGGTAGAGATCCATTACTCGTTTGATAAAAGAATTTGTTATTCTTGGCTATGAGTGGAAGAACTGCTATTTAAATAACATTCACTTCTGTATTCAAATGATTTGAATATAAACTGAAACCAAAATTAGACAATTTCGCGACAATAACTTTATCTGATTTGATATTCTTTCGATGCAAATATTGAAGACCTAAACATATTTGTTTATACCAACTTTGAGCTTCACTTTCAGATAGCATTAAATCTTTTTGATTCAATCCAATGAAATGCTTCTCTAAAGCCCGAAGTCTGCGAAATCCATAAATAAATACAAGCGATCATAAGAAGCTCTTCGTCTTATCTGATTGAGTGGTATGGGTTGTTAGCGGTCGTCCTCTAAACATATGAAACGACATTCGCCTAAATTAACGCATAAACCAATTTCAACAATAACTTTTTCAGTGATAATTTTTGTATTTCTACAAACTCTCTAATAGACTCTCCTTTGAGTAATTGTTTCTCTTCTCGATGTGTGATATGAATTATAGGTGTGCGGGTCAAGGATTTATGCGACCCGAACCGCGAACCGCAACGCTTCAACCCGATCCGAACCGCGGTTTACCCGCGGGTCGAACCGCTATAATTATATTATTTTGAAACTTTGAAGTGACTTTTATTTAGTATTTATTTTTGAAGTTTTCATACTTTTTAAACAATGATTTGAAGCATAAAGTATTGTAAATAGTTGTTGAATCTAAAGTAATGCATTTTGTAATATAATACTAACATAAACAGAAATCTATTCATGTAATGAGTCATACATTTTGATATATTTTCGTTTGTTTAAACTCTTGTTTTAAATTCTATAAATATGCGGTTCTTTGCCGGTAACCCGCGGTTCTGTACAATAGACCCGACCTGAACCGCGAACCGCTACTTTTACAGAAACTAAAACCGACCCGACCCGAACCGCGGTTTACCCGCGGGTCAAACTGTTTAGCGGTTCACCCGCGCACCTATAATATGAATGAATTTACACGTGAACTGATGTACAGACGTTACCTCTAATAGGTTTCCTTCAGTATCACGAAAACATTTTGCATATTCTCTATAAAAGCCATCAAATACTGTTCCATATTCTCCAAAACCGATCATATCTTTTATATCAAATCCAATACTTTCAAGTATATCGAGATCTTTTTCAGGTATCATTCATTTTAATTAGATTTCATTTAGCTTTTTCAAATAATTTTCAAGCGATTCTTAAAACCTAACAATGTTTTCATAGATTTGTTCGAAAAATCTTCAAATTCTCAAAAAGCTATTAAACAATTGAATCAAAGGAACAGTTATTAATTGAAAAGTTTATTTAAAATATCACTTCACATAATTAATTCAAATCAATGAATAAAGTATTTATTAACTTCTTGATTGGGAAAATGAAATCATAAACTTATAATTGTTTTCACCATTAATTAATTATATAATACATTCAAATTACTCAAAACATTTTGATTAAAAAGTTATAGAATTTAAATACTTTATAGTTTGTGTTATAAAAAATAATAAATTAAATGTAAAACCTGTCAGTTCATTAACTATTAATGTTTAGAATTGTTAAACGAAAATGAAAAATAACTAATTTTTATGATTCCTTTCGAAATGGTATTTCATGGCACGCCTCGACTTAAACCTCTGACCACAACCGCTATGATCGCAAAGATAAGGTCTTTCACCCGTATGTTTAAGCATATGTTCCTTTAATTGGTTTAAAAGCAGTTTAGTATGAAATATGAGATATATATGAGAATCGATAATACCTTTAACTTATTTAACTTAACAAAACTCCATTCACACTGAGGCCAATCACACTTATGAGGCTTTTCATTAGTGTGGGTCCTCTTGTGATGCTTAAGGTTATGGGTGTGAACCGTTTGAAAATCGCAACCTATTTAATAAATTATATGAGATTTATTTTGCTTTCATCTAATAGAAGAGAAGACCGCAAAGTCCGAGTCTAAACTTGAATTGAGTGATCGAATTTCGATCGAAGTTTGCATAAGATATAAACACTTTCGTTTAAACTTAAGTATAATGAGTGTACAGACCCGGCCAATCGCATATATACGGCATTTTCCCCTAAATTCATAAAAATCAGAAACTTTTAGAAACAAAATCCTTTCAAATCCATCAAAACCTACAGTATGTGCTTCACAGACGTGTTTATCTAAAGCTTCTTTTCTGATAAACCTAAAGATTGAGAGAAGAGTATTGACTTTTGGTTTAAAAATAAAAATCATTTAATTGAAGAGATGGAAGTGATGACTGACCTGTCCTCACATCCGGGCCATAAGCACTTATATCTTTTATTGTCTGTATGCGTGTCCTTATGATGATTTAGATTTCCTCTCGAAAAATACCTGTATTTTGAAGTTATATAAAAGTTGATTGAAGTTATCATTACTAAAGAGGTTTCAAACCGTTTTTCACATCCGGGCCAATCACAGGCGAACGGCTTCTCTCCCGTATGGCTTAATAAATGATATTTTAATAAATATTTGGCCGCAAATGAAGACTCGCATCCAGGCCATGAACACGGGAAACGGTCCGCATTCGAGTCCCGATTCTTACCATCACTTGTTTTATTTGTATTTTTCTCTTTAATCTCATTATTATTATTCTTGCGATTCATTTCAAACTTCTTTTTGATTAACTTATCATTTGTTTTAACGCAAACTTTTCTCTCGTTTTTTGATTCGCACTCTTTTTCTGTTTTTATTAATAAAGTTTGTTTTGTCTTCAATTCATTGTATTCTTCTATTAAGCGATTTATTTCTTCTTTAGGAGTGATTTTGGTTTCATTATTATTTAGTTTTTTGTCATTATTTGAATTACATTTACATTCATTGATAACTAAATTGAATTTGTCTTTAATTGACTCCAACTTCAAAATGAGTACATTTTGGGCATCAATAATCAGACGTAATCTTATGTTTTCTTCATTCAGTTCATCATTCATTTTATTGCTATTAATTTAAAACGTTAAATACACTTAAAATTATTGTCTATTAGTAAAAACAAATTCAAAATCAAATAGTTGTCAATAAAAAATTGATTTTCAATGTTTAGTATAATTTTGATTACTTTTTGCACATAAACAACAAGTTAGGGATCATTAGTATATAACAGACACCTGAAAGCCTTTACCCTAAAAATACACTTTTATATAAACTTTTTCCAGATATATATAAAACTTTCCACTTTTGAAATATTGGATAAAATTTTGAATTATGAATGAATTGACAAATTCATAATTGAATGATAACAAAGTGATTATTCTCTTGAGTTTATTGAACTGATAAAAACTACTTTACATTAACTATTTTTGTCACTAAAATACCATTGAAATAATGAGAGATTTTTTGGAAATAAGTTTTAATTACCCTAATTTGTGGAGTATAAGCGCACTCATGGATAACACGCACTCCTCTAAATAGCTGTTATTTTGAAATCAAAGTTTACTTTATAGATAACGCGCACATTTATTTCATTTTTAAAACCTGCTTTTGTAGACAAAGATTGCAATCATTTGCAAAAATCTTTCTAGGAATGGATTACTGGCAAATGTATTCCATTCGTTGGCTTAAAATTTAATCTTAAAATTCCATTGACATGATTTCTGAAACAGATTCTGACGAAGAGTTCGAAGGATTTGAATAAAAACTCATTATCTCTGATATACCATTCGTTATTTGAATAAAATTTAAATAAAATTTTTTCCCAAGATTTTCACTTATTTAAATGTTTCCTAAAAAGTATAGACCTTTAATACAACTTATAGAAAAAATGTATAGCTTTTAAATAATTATTTTTTGTAATACTATTATATACTAATTTTCTGTAGTACTCGCTGTGTAGCAGAAACTGACTCTTAATTTTTTATTAAAAGTTTTATTATTATTATTATAGGTGTTAACTTAGACTCTAAACTCTTATAACTTTTTTATTTCTGGACCAATTATCAAAAATTATGCATCAAATTAAAGATAAAGAATCAAATTTTTGTTATATGTCAAGAAATTGGCCATTTTTGTCGAGGCAAACATTGATATATAATTATAACAATAAGTGTCGAAACTTTGCATAAAGTTATTGAAAATATGGTAAACCGCGTTCGGGTGTGTCTGGCCATGAATGGTGGACACTTCCAGCACTTATTATAAATTGAGTTTATTTGTCATAAAATAAACAATATTTGAGCAAAATTTAATTTCTCTATTAAGTGTAGTTAAAAAGTTATTAAACTTTTTCGGTGGCTATCAGGTAAAAAAGGCACTGTATAATCACTTTTCAAAACTTCAATATCAAAAATGAATAAGTTTTGAAAGTTTTATTACACTTTTTGCATTTTAAAACTTTTTGTCAACTTTAAAAGATATCTTAGTCTTGAACTTTGCCCCACATTCAGACCATTCGCAGACCACAAATTCTAAGGAATGGCTTTTCTTATGTTTTTTAAGTAGACATTACTTGTGAAAGTTTTGCCACAATTACCGATCGGACAAACATAAGGTCGTTCTCCAGTGTGTCTATTCTTGTGGTCTTAACTTTTAGTCAATGAATACGTATAAAATTGACATTTCTTCCAATCACACATGTATTTAATTCTCGGGACGTATTCTTTCTCTTGAATAACTGGCTCTTTATTAATCACTTCCTTTTTGACTGGATTTTGTCTTATAATCAAAACGGAAATAGTTTTATTTGAGTTGTGATAACTCTTTTCTCTAATTTATTGTTTGTATTTTCACTAATTGACGTGTTTTTAATGCCATAATAATAACAAATATTACTTTACTGTTCAAATAATCGATATATTCATTAACTTTTTTTCTTTAACTAAATCTACATTCAGTTTAACACAAGTTTTCATTTTAATGTTTTTATCTTTTTCTTCATTATTATTATTATAGATTAAATTGTTTTTATTTTCTTTGACAAAAGCGTCGAATTCGTGCAATAATTCATATAATAACATATATTTAATTAGAAAACAATTACATTTTTTCACGAATGCCTCCAAAAAGTGTTTAAATTTTTGCAAAATATAAATGCATTGATTCGCTAACAATAATAAGTCTAGTATTTTCTGAACGCAATTCTTTCAAATCTCTTTCAAAATATTCAAAAATTGAAAATATCTTTCAAATTGAAGTGTAAAATTCAATAGAATTAATCCATTTTCATAAAGAATATTTTTCTTGAACTATAATGAGTTGATTCAATAGATTTTAAAGCTTTTATATTGAGTTCATATTGAACTTCCTGTTGAAATAGTATTCCAACAATTTCTGCAAAACTTTATGCTCTATAAAAAAGCTATTTTAATGAAAACACTCCACACTTTCTGTAAAACAGTTTATTTATTTCAATCAAATGCTAACAGAATTTGATTAAAATTGTATTTGATTTAAAATTTAATCTTTAATTGAATTTAATTACACAAAATGCACAAAATTTAATAATCACTCTCTAGTAATTTGAATGATAGAACCCGAGTATTAATGATCGATAGGAATAGACGGAAGACAATAATAATTGAAAAACATTTACAATAAAGTTATAGAATTATTTATAATCAATAATAATAATAGAATAATATTAATAATAATAACAAGTGTTTTGAATCAAAAGTAGAAAAAACAAATTCTTTACAAAGGGTTTGAGTAAAAATAATAAAAATAATTAATAATTTTCTATCATCTGAGAAGACTTTACAATTAGTTGAATGAGAAATTATACAATTATTTATTTATAATCACTTTGAAGTATAAAAGAAGTCAATCAACGGATAGAATTGATTTCAAAACAGGTTTTTCTACTATCAGAACACAGAATGCAATTAAAGAGTAATAAAAACTAAAGAAAATATAATTATGATTAAAACCGACCAAAATGTGGCACAAATTTAAGTAGTGCTCAACTCAATGAATAAGAGCTAAAAAATTAATTTTCTTTTCAGAGAAAAAAATCACATTTAATAACAATCGGTTTCTCTTTAATGAAGCGCAAGAAAAAAGAGAAGTTTTGTCATTAGTTTAAAATACTTGAAAAATTTGTGTCTTCTGTATAGTTATTTAGATTTTATGTTACATTTATATAAAAGTTTTAATAAATGCTTCATTTCGAAGGACTTATGCGTAACATAGTTTCGAGTTAATGATAGAAAATCTCTTTTTTATAAAACATTTTACTATTAATAAAACGCTCCGAAAAGGAAACCTTGAATTTGATTGGATGAAAACGATGTCCATATCATCGACTAATTGGTGTCTTTCTTCACTTAATAGGACCATAAAAATGATGAATAATTCGCACCAAAAGTAATGAATATAAACTTGAAAGAGAACTAAAAATGTTGGATTTAAAGTTAGTTTTGTTGCACATGACTAGCATTTCATGAAAAGTCTTTGAATATCTTCTTAACTATTATCTAAACATATTCTTCTTCACAATATATGCATAAAATGAAATAAATATAATTAAAAGATTTTTCTTCATTTCATTATTGGAGTTTTCCTATAATTAAACTAATTGTTTATTTTCGTATATATTTCTCAATTATATATCACATAAACACACGATAAATATATTTTGCTTAAAAAAGGGATTCATTTTTAAATTGGAGGAAAAGTTGGCATTAATTTGCGATCCAATCGATGATTAGATGAGACGATTAGCATTCGCTTTCGTCATCCCAACCGTCACTGTCATCATCGCAATCATCATCAGCACCGCCTTCAGAATCGGACAATTCGATGGCCACTCTTCGGGCCAGAATAGAAGCCACGTCATGGAGAGGTGTAGACTTTTCGACTTCGCGTTGTTTACAATCTTCGACTCGTTTTAATTTAATGCCTTCTCTAATGGCGGCCAAAAGGTCCGAACGGGCGTCCGACTGGGCCACCGGTTGATTGACTGGCGTTTTCTTCAATTGTATTGACTGCAAGTCTTTAATTGTTGGCTTTGATAAAGTTGTTCGATGACTATCAGTCGTGTCGTTTCCTATTCCTAATCCAACTCCTGTTTCATAATCGACAAAACAAGTTATCAATTAATTTTTGTCAAAAACTTTGCAATAGTTCAACGAAAGCCAGCTTTGAGAATATGATTTTAATAAAGCTTTTTATAAAGTCTCAACTCATCAAAAGTTTTCAAATACCATAAAATAAAGGTTTGAAAAAAGTTAATGGGACTCAAAAGTAATATATTTTCTATTAATTATATAGTTTGAGAAATTAGTAGAGAAATGACTCATAGAATGCTATAAAAAATTGGTAAAAAGTTAAGAAAAACAAGTTATGAGCATATAATTAATAATTAATGAGGTTTGAACTCATCTAATATTCTGTGAAAATTTTGAATTAAAACGATATTGAATTAAAATTCAAGATATAAATAGGTTAAGATTGAAGGATAACTGTAATTATGTACTAAAACATAGTTTATGAGAAAGAGATGAGATATTATTTAATGAATAAATTGATAGACATATTAATGTGAAACCTGAAGGAGGAGGTGGTGGAGGCGGCGGCGGTTCCATTTTGACTTGTTCTGGAATGTTATTCACATGGTTAACAGGTGATTGTTTACTATTGTGCACAATATTAGGTTCTTGTTGTCCATTAATGGTATTATTCAAGTCTTGTTGCGTCGGTGGCGGAGGCGGTGGTGGCGGAAGAGTATCACGCGTTCGTGACCTCGAATGGTTCGGTGTTCCGACATTTTCGTGATTATTGCTGTCGCGAGACATTGTGTGGGATGGCGTCGATGGCCCAGAAGACGGAGCAGAGCCCGAACCTGATGGCGGAGCCGGTGGTGGTTGAGAAGGCCTCGATGTTATCGATGCTTGTCTTCGAGTAGGAGTTGATTGTTGTTGCGATTGAGGCCCTGTTATTATATCTAACATTTTAAACAAGACATTATTATACTATTTATTGCTTTCGAAAGGTTATGGAAACTTATGTAATAGTAATCAGATTGTAATTCTGTTTGCAATACATGTCTGCCAATTATATCGATCCTAAGTTTCAAAAACCTCTTTTCACACCCTTTACATATCATTTAATTAGCCAAATGTTCAGTTCAGTAGCTATTAGAGTATGAGAACTGTCCCAAATTTCGAATAACTCTCAATCATTTTCAATCAATTATTACGTAAAACTTTTCAAACTTTGTACAGAAGTATCAATAAATAGCTATAATTGTAGTTATTAAGAGAAATCTAATAGATTTGAGTCAAATATTTGAAAGAAATCATAATATTTGGCTTTGTTTAAAGGCTAGAAAAGATGTGTCAATACAATGAACAGTAGAAGCAAAACAAATAAACAAAAAGATTGACATCCTTTGGGCTAACCATTAAAACATAGAAAAATCAAAAATAGTTGTCCTTAAAACAAACTGAAGCAATAATGTAAACATATTAGTGACAAATACTTATCTGTAGTTCTGCTCTAATTTCAAGCTTCAAATTCACACTATCATAACATTTGAATTAAATCAAAATTTCGAGAGATTTAATTGAAGCACAAACACAAAAATTAATAATTATTAGGACTTAAATGGATTGCAACTCATCTTAAAATAGAAAAATTTTCGTGAAATTGCAGACACATTGAGTAAACGAAACAAATTGATTGCCAACTATTAAAGGAAATAAGAAAATAAAAACAAACGACCCGTTCATAAACGTTTATGCAAAAAATCGTTGACCCGCGAACTCACATAAGTTTTTTGATTGACAACTATTGGAAGAATAGGTTCTCAAACAAATACAAGGGTTTGGCTCAAACTTGAAACACATTTATCTCAATCAAACTCTTTGAATAAATAAGTATAATCATTGTCTCAAACGATATATAGCCTAAAACAATAAGAGATCATTGATAGTTATGAGAAACTTGTCATTTGAAACTAAAAAATAAATTTAATTTTAATAAAAAGTTTTAGCCCTCAAGTTATCAAGATTTAAATGAATTAAATTAAATCTAAGCTCAAGTTTGAAATAACTAATTAAAGACAAGTATTTGAAAAGTGGTTCACATGAAACATGTATTCAAATTAGTTTTAATCGATATTTGAAAAATAGTTGAATTTCTTCTATTCTAAAGTAATAAAACCTTTTATTCATTGTGCAAAACATTACCTAAAATTGGAACTAAAAAAACTTGAAACTATGAAAACAAATAAGTTTTTGCAAAATAAGAAAAGTCGTGATTGAAGTCGTAATGAAATTTTTGAATAAAAAACAATAAATAAGGCTTACTCTGGTCCTGATGCGAATGATAGTTGACATGCTGTGCATTATAATGATTCTGTTGAATCACTTCCTGTTGATATTTATGATGCTGTAACTGTTGCTGTTGTTGATATTGTTGTTGTTGTTGATAATAAGCTGGTGGCGGCCCGTGTTGTGAAGCCATCATTTGATTAGTATATTGTAAATGATTACTATTATGATTGTGTTGAACGCCGTTATTATGATTATTGATATGATTATTATGTGCCAAAGCATTCATATCCAAATACTGTTGATAAGTCACTTGAGTTAGTTCTAGAGAATTAGGTCTGGCCTGTGATTGCATTAGATTATAATTGGTTGGGTCCACAATAGACCCATTCGTGTCGATGTAGATTAGATTCTCCGGCTGAACACCCATCGGTTGGCCGTTGCTTTTCGTCTCTATTATGAACTCTCCCTGATTTGCCATCATTTGGCGGTACCGCTCGCGTGAGTTCGCCGGCTGTCGCACTTTGCGCTGCTTTTTACCATCAGATCCTTTCATAAAATAATTCATATTATTAATCAAATCAAATATTATCTTAAGAAACTTCAAACCTTGAACTAAAAACTATAATAAATTAATATTTAATTTAGAGTTTAAGTGTTGAATAAATTGAAGCGTAAAATGTTTTCGACAGATAATTAGATATTTTACGCATCAGTTCATAAAAACCATCAATTCTTCAACAAAACTAAACATTTAACACAAATTAACAGATAATTAAACTTAAAATAATTGGTTTTTCCAATTATGTGCTTAAATAAAATCCTAAAAAAATTGTTGATCTAAAACTCTATTCAATTAACTATTAAATAATGAGATCCGTTAGACGTCTATTGAAATGAAAGAGTTCTGCAAAACTAGTCTTAAGATTAATAAATGGTTAATGAGTTGAATACCGGGTTTACTTTTGGGCACTTTCTTGACTTTATCGGCCAAAAACTTTTCGGTGTCGGCCAACATCTCTTGTCTCCAGAGCTCAAAGAAATAATTGGGATCCGTATAGAACTTGAGCCCATCCTTACCATCATCTCTATAGGGATTGAGTTTCTGAAGAGGCGGAGGTTTATCGCACTCTTTATACACATCTTTAATGGCTTCAGGAATTGTCTCGCGAGCGACCACTTGTTGGTCAAAAACAGTCGAAGACTTAAATGCCTTTCTCAGGTGAATGTCTTGTAGAGAGACTTCTTCTACAGAAGAGTCCAACGAAATGACTTTATTGGCCAATCGATCTATTCTTGTCTGAAGACTTGTGGCCCGGACTATGAGTAGAGACGCGTCCGTGAGAATGCCTCCGAAGAGGTCTTCGGCATATCGCGAAAGTGATGACAATTGTCTTATAATATTAGCCAAACTTCCGTTGGTTACACATTCGAGTTCATTCGGGATGTTTATGGCCAGATTTCCCGACGAGTCCATTGGGACACATCCTCGCGAGACACAAATTGGCTCAATCACTCTCTGCTCTAAAGGCATTATCACTTCTTTGATATTTTCCTATTAATTAAAGTGACGTTTAATTTGCTTTTCTCGCAAACATAAATTATATGTTATTTTTTTACTGCTATTTTCGTATAGGAATACACTTTACACAGAGTGTACGCCTCAATACATCTACAAATGGCGGATATATTGTTATTATTATAACAACTCTTCCATATGAATGCCCTCTCACGTGATTTTCAGTCGGAATGCAATCAAACTTATCTATAGGTTTTGGATTACATTTCGTAACGCTTTCAATGTTTATATAAGTTTTCATAACTTGTAAATAAAGTTTTGGTTATTAAAATGATATTCAAATTATTTTCATTTAACGCTTTTTTTCTAAAACATTTCAATAGAAATAAATCTATTAATTCTTCTTTAATTAAACATTTAATACAAATGCAATCCTTATTTTCGAGACAATTTTCATCATTTAAAGGAAAAGGTATTTAAATATTAAACTTTGACTTTTTTTTATTGATTGAAATTTTATCTATAATTTTATTGATAATAGACTTGAATTCTCCTGTCCTTAAAGACGAAGAAATGCCTGATTTTGAAGAGATAAATGTGGAAAACTTTTCGCAATTAATAACTAGTAATGAAGTTCGAGATAAAATAGAGACGATTTTATCTGAATATGAATACGAAAAGTACACAACGCTTGAAGTGTCAAAAACTCTGACCATCGCCAATATGACTGATTTGTTGAGGGCTGAAGACGAGACAGAACGAAAAGAGATGATAAGATTTTTTTATGATAAACAAATGAAAAGACTCCATAATAAAAAGTTAGATAAAGAAAAATCAGATAAATATTGGACAGAAAAGTATAGGGTTTACGCGGAAAGAAACCAAAACAAAATCCCAAAATGTGGTATTTTCGACGGCAACGGAAACATAGTATATGGTCTTTGGCATAACTGCTTCTTCTCTAAAATACTAAGAAATCAAGTGAAAAAATTAGAGTCAAATAGACTAAGAAATGCTGCGATGTTTGGGCAGAAGATAGTGATAGATCTTGATTTCGATGAATATATGAATATACCTGAAAGTCGATTGCTTTGTAAACACATACATAACTCTATCAGTTATAATAAGTCAAAAACTATAGAACCCTTTGATATACACTTTACTAATTGTAATCCTGAAATGTCAACAATGGAATCGATTCCAAAATTCATACAGAACTATAACTCTCCAACATTTATGTCAGCATTTCATAGGGAGTCATATTTGGATCTGTTTCCTAAAGAGAGATTAGTGTACATAACACATACAGCTCCCAAAGCTCTGAAGAAGTACTGTCATGACGACATTTACATACTTGCTGGTCATGTGAATAAGACATCCCGTTTACCTCTCGCTTATACTAAGGCTATCAAAGAAGGAATTCGTGTCTTCAGATTGCCCATAGATGAACATGTCTTGTGGAAGAAATCAACCACTAAACGCTTAGCTCTCAATCATATCATTGCTATTCTTCATGACATGTCAATGGGTGGCAAATGGAGAAAGTCAATCACCGATAATGTCCCCAAACATAAACAAAAGACTGATGAAGACGTTCAATATGAGGACCATTTGAGAAAACAGAAGATCAAAAGAATTAGATTAGAAAATATGCAGAAATCCAATAAATGAAAATTTCATTTCATTGTAAATTATTTTCAGTCAACTATATATTTAACTAATTTGTATATAAGTTTCAATCAAGTTATTATTTAAATTCTCAATAAAGTTATGCATTTTCTTCAACAGTTTTATTCAATCTTTGCTTAAAATCTATCATAAATTCAGTTTCTTTTTATTCAATAAAAGCTTATAAAATAATTCATACTTTAATGAAAGTCCGAAAGTTTTTTATGAAAATCACTTGAAAACTAAGTTTCAAAACAATATTTATGATAATAAGATCCCTTATGTTTGAGTGCCTTAATATTGGTTTCCATAGCAATCAATACACATGTAAATCACGTGAAGTTAAGTGAAGAGAAATCAAAAAATCAAGTGAAATGTCATTAATTTCTCGGGCATTTCGTACTTTGTATTCGCCTAAATATTTATTATACACAAATACAGTGACCGGCGCTCTGTTCTTAGGCTCGGGAGATATTATTGAGCAAAAATTAGTTGAAATTAAATTATTAAATCATTTGGATGAATATGACTCAAAACGCACAGGTATTTCATCATAAAGTCTTACAAGTTTTGAAAGTTTGAAAACTTAATTAAAGTCAATTCATTATCTTTAGGGTCTATGTTAATAGCGGGCACTTATTTCGGTTTTGCGGGACACCTTTGGTATACATTTCTTGACCGAAAATTTCCCGGACATAAAAATAGGGCCATTCCTAAGAAGTTATTATCAGAGATGGCTATTGGCCCTCCATTTGCGGCCACTATTTTCTTCATTGTCGGCAAATTAGAGGGAAAATCGGTCAAAAGTTCTTGGGATGACTTGAAAAATAATTTTCTCTATCTCTGTCTTGTAAGCGATTCATACTTTTTGTTAACTTTTTAATGTTTTATTGAAAAAGTTTTATTGAGAAGTTTTAATGTGATTACAATTGAATGATAGGCCGACTGGTGTTTTTATGTACCGCTACAAGCAGTCAATTTTCATTTATTACCTCCAAAATACCGGTTCTTATATGTGGCCACTATTTCACTAATTTATGACACTTTTCTTTCTTATGTTCTCCACAGAGTATGTATTAAAACAAACTTCAAACTAATTTTCTCTAATTTCAATGTTTTTTACTTTTCATGATTAGAGCGATCATCAGAAAGAAATTCAACTTCAAGAATAAATTCATCTTTAGGTTTAATTTGAATTAATTTTATAATTTGTAACATATAATAGCTTAACAATAATGTAATAATTTTGTAGTGAAATTTTTCAACTCATATTTATTTTGTATTCATTAAAGTTTGTAGAATAGGCTTATGAGTAGTTTCTCATTAAATTGTATACAATTTTATTATGAATAAACAATTATACAAGTTTGTGATGAAAATTTATTTCGATTCAAATTATTTTGTTATTTCCAAACTTTAATAATTGGTTTGAGTTGAGGTTTACTCGATTTGGTTGAAACCTTATATATACAGTGCGGTGCATAAGACCACTGAATATTCCTCAAAATTTTATATTTAAACGAATGGTTGAATTGAGATTTTTTGAGTCAATATTTATAACGTTTTGATTGATTTAAATATAAAAATTT
>JAQFZT010001362.1:0-15599 GCA_034696325.1 Camisiidae sp.
TTATTATAAAAAACTATCAAAAATATTGAGAAATGACTTCTTTCTTTTATTGTAAATTGTATAATAACTATACTCAAGACTATATTGCTGTATTACTTAATTCAAGTTTGAATCAGTTTGAATCTACTAAATAGTTCATTGAAATTAAATGATAGTCATTAACCCATCAGTGAGATCACGGACTCACTTCAGACTATGTCTTTTGGCTCTATGTGTAGGGATAAAGGGCGCTCGAAAGCATTATAAAAGATTTTTATGTTATAATTTTTTGCCTCAGGAAACGAGTCCTTGCCCCAGTGC
This sequence comes from Camisiidae sp., assembly GCA_034696325.1. NCBI lineage: Eukaryota > Metazoa > Arthropoda > Arachnida > Sarcoptiformes > Camisiidae > Camisiidae sp. Next base: position 301 of record JAQFZT010001362.1, read on the forward strand.
ATGATCTCTGACTAATATTGTTTTACAGTTCAGTTGCCGATCTTTCTCAATAGGACTATAGCAGGGATGCTCAAGTTATTTCACTTGAAGGGCCAGATAAAGTTTATATTTTTATCTAAAATCCGCAAGTAGTACGATCAGTATCCCTTTTTAAATATAAAAACATTTCACACTTTAAACGCTGATCTATCAGCTTCCTTTACTTTCTATTTATAGATTTTGGATGTTATACAGTGGACTAATTTTTATTGACTAACACTAATTCTAAATGTTACAATTAAGACTTACAGAGTATAATGTTTATAAAAGAATATTTAACTAATTGAATGCACACAATATGTTCCATTAGAAATATTAAATTAATAGAAAAATTTATATTCTGTAGCAAAAACAATAAACATAAAATACCTTCATGTAACATACTAAATGTTTTATTCATTGAATAATAAGAACCATTATAAACCTTATTGATATTTTTGCTCAATTAATTCTTATATTTATTGATTTCTTTACGTTTTTGTTGACTCGTTATTATTGAAATAATAATGATATCGATCGAGGATAATCATTAGTTGAATCAAATTTTATTCTAGAAAACACATCATATATTATGAGTGTTGGTCAACATTCTCATTCTATTATGTTTCTCTTGTGTAAACATTTTATTTATTCAGTAATGCTCATGAAAATTATAATTTAATGATTAAAATTTAAACTTTATTTATATTGTAGCGCAATATTACACAAAGTACATGTACTTGAATAATCGCAATAATAATTTTCATCATAAATTCATTAAATAAATTGTGTTATTCACGAAATATATTCATAGAAAAAAATAAACATTAAAACCAGTTTTGTAAGATATGGATTATTTTATTTAAGAAATAATGAAAATGAATATCAGTTCAATCCAATGATGAGACACAAATTAAATATTGTCAATTATTTCAATATTACGGTGGCCACATGTCCTGATTTGTGCGGGACAGTCCCGTAAATGCGGTCTAGTGTCCTGCATTCCGCACAGGTGTCTTGTGGGACGCATTTGTCCTGCATTTTAATGTTAAGATATATGAAATTATACTTTTAAAAATATGGTTTGGAACAGAATGGACGTTAATCTAGTTAAAGCAAAATTATGTACAAAATTTAATTTTTCAATGTCTTGTTCTGAATTCCATGATTTTGTCAAAAATAATATTGTATTACTCAATGCTGCGAAATCAGTCAAAAAATATAAGTTTAGACACAATAAATAAAAAATTAATGATTTTTCCTGAATAAATTTATTATCATTTATATTAATTAAATTTTAACTTTCAATTTTAATAATGAATTTTCAAAAATATTACAAGGGGGACCCTTATCATTTTTTAGCCCCGCATTCATGGAAAAAATATGTGATCATCCCATTTTATATACTGTACTGAGTAATATCAAAAACTATTGACTAACGCACTATAAGCGGCAATACATTATTTTTAGTCAATTACTTGGAATATACGCAATACAGTAATAATTTCTATTAGAATTCCATTAAATAAATTAAATTATTCAAGAAATTGTTTATTCCTTAGCCAAAAAACATCTTTTGAAAGATATTAAATGATTTATTCATAAAATATAAAAATCCTACTGAATAAAAACTTATTGATACATTAATGATATTTACCTAATAAACTTTATTTTATCATGATAAAATTGTTTCTACTTATTAATAGAAAATATTTTGTTTGTTGGTAATAGAGTTTCATTTGTAAATAGTTTTCTTTATTGATAAACTAGACAAGCAAAATTTTTAAATAACTATTATTTTATAGTCAAAATTTGCTGTAATTTGGTGAAATATGGTGAAATTACAGACATTCAATTTCAATAAAGAATATAAATTAGCAAGCTTAAAAATTATCATATTATTTCATGCCATCCTTTATTTTGGTTGTATTTATCAAACATATTATATTTGTGATCTATTCTTCAGTTATTCCACCATAGTTTCTAGAGAAACACAATTCAATCATAATGAAAATGAATTGCCCGCTATTACTTTATGCGAAGAACATAGGAACATATCTGCAAAAAGAATCACTCTAAATGAATCATTAAGTAAATTCAGTTCACATCCATTTATTAAAAAATCTACAATTGATGTGGATTATGAAGTGGAACAGAATGTCACAGCAGAAATTATTAGTTCTTCAATAATTTCTATAAATTCGCTGACTTATTGTTTCACAATTAATTCTTTATTGAAAAGTAAGTCTTTTACATTAAATTTTATTGATCATAAAAAATTTAAATAAATTGAGAATAAACAATTTTGTTAACGAAATTCTCTTAATTGCAATATAGCAAAAACCATGTTAAATCTATATATCGTTGAGTTAGTTCTAGATAGTTCTAAATGCAATTTTTCGAACAAATTGAGATATTGATGGATTATTGTACACAATGATAAAAATTGTTAAATATTTCATAGTAAATCCCATATTCATAAAAATCATTCAATTTGATAAAAATATTTTTTTTGTGACTTATAATTGTATTCAAACCTTATAATTCCTATCATTCTCAATAATTTCCACCATCACATTAAGTGCCCGTAAGAATTTAAAATTCAAAGTCATTTTTGCATTTAGAGCAAAATAGAACTGAACTGACTATATATATTTGAAAAATTTAAATAAATAATTGATTAATATGCGATTTCAAAACTATAATTTTTAATTTTTTTACATTCAGCAAATAGTACATTGAAGTTGAAGGATGGCAGATATCTTACCACATCTTTCAATTTGAGATTCGAGTTTCCTAATCCTACAGTTTGGCTTTTTTACACTATTGGCAAGATATGTCTTCATTTAATGAATGGAACACTATTTCTATAAAAGAATTTAATTGGTATACGCTATACTCTCTATATTCTGATCTAATAGATTTGTGGAAATAGTTCGCTCCGAGAAGTATGAAAAACGAGGCCTTTTAGAATTTTGAACTAAATTAGCATTTTTAGGTCTATTTCTTTAATGCTAAAGTTAATATGAGTATTGATTATATTATGATTTAGTATTCAAAATCAATGAACATTTAAAAACTTGCACTTATCAGTTCATTTCGAATTTTTTAAACTTTTTTGGGATAATGAGATAATCATAATAAAATAATAAGATGTTTTTTACATAATCGTTAGTCCCTATTTTGATTGAGTAGTAAATAAAATCATATATACAGATCGAATTTTTTAAAACAGGACTCAAAAAGTTATAGTTGTAAGGCTTTTATTTCAATAAACTTAATAACACTATAACTTAAAAGCTTCAAAACTAAAATAAGTAAAAGCAAGTTAACAATCAGTAATCAATTATTCATCAAACATTTACAAATAAGTTAATACAAAAATAGTGTTTGAAAAGTACAATTGATTTAAGTTTTAGAAACAAATGTTGGAAATGCCCCCCGTTGCGATCCAAACATTTTTCAATCCTTTTAATCAAATTATCTGAAACTTTCTTTAAAGTTTCAGTTCCGATATTTTTAATTTCATTTGAATAATATTATTCATCAAATCATCCAAAGTTTGTGGATTATTTTTGTAGACCAAGTTCTTGAGATGGCCCCATAAATAGAAGTGCGGGGGGTCAGGTCCTACCTCCAGGAGGGCCAATCAATTTCAGTTTTAAGAGTCCTATTACTTAGCGAAATGATTCGATTCGATTAATAGAAAATTTATATTCCTTAGCAAAAACAATAAATATAAAAAAACATATTCTAGAAAACACATCATAGAATAAGAGCGTTGGTCAACATTTTCATTCTATTATGTTTCTCTTGTGTAAACATTTTATATACTCAGGGATATTCATGAATATTACAATTTAATGATTAACATCTAAACTTTATTTATATTGTAGCTCAACATTACATAAAGTACATGTACTTGAATAATCACAATAATAATTTTCATTATAAATTCATTAAATAAATTGTGTTACTCAAGAAATAGATTCATAGAAAAAATAAACATAAAAAACCATTTTGTAAGATATGGATTATTTTATTCAAGAAATAATAAAAATGAAAATCAGTTCGATCCAATGATGAGACACGAAATGAATCATCGTTAGAAATAAAAATATTTAATTTATTAATTCATATAAATTATTTATTTTTTTGTACTCCTGAAAGATTTATTTATGATAAGAATATTTATAAGTAAATTCTAAGTAATGCTTTATTTTTGATCAAATTCTTGGAAATGTGAGAAGAAAATTCCCGTCTGACCTCATTCAGGGAGTTGGAATGAATTACTTGAATCCAGAAGTTTCACGTCGAATTCTAAAAACTTAGCATTCTTGCCAATACCACTATTAAATATTGTCAATTATTTCTATATACTGTACTGACCTGGTGAGTAATGTCAAAAACTGTTGACTGACGCACTATAAGCGGCAATACATTAAATATTGAATATTTTTAGTAAATTACTTGGAATATACGCAATACAATAATAATTTCTATTAGAATTCCATTAAATAAATTAAATTATTCAAGAAGTTGTTTATTCATCAGTCAAAAAACATATTTTGTAAGATATAAAATAATTTATTCATAAAATATAAGTATCCTATTGAACAAACATTTATAGATACTTAACATTAATGATATTTTCCTAATAAACTTCATTTTCTCATGACAAAATTGTTTCCACTTATTAATATAGAATATTTTGTTTGTTGGTAATAGAGTTTCATTCGTAAATAGTATACTTTATTCATAAATTGGACAAGCATAATTTTAAAATAACTTTTATTTTACAGTCAAAATATGGTGAAATTACAGACATTCAATTTCAATAAAGAATATAAATTAGCGAGCTTAAAAATTATAATATTATTTCACGCTGTCCTTTCTTTTGGTTGTATTTATCAAACATATTATATTTGTGATCTGTTCTTTAGTTATCCCACTATAGTTTCTACAGAAACACAATTCAATCATAATGAAAATGAATTGCCTGCTATTACTTTATGCGGAGAACTTGGGATATCTGCAAAAGGAATCACTTTAAATGAATCATTAAGTAAATTCAGTTCACATCAATTTATTAAAGAATCTACAATTATTAAGGATTTCAAAGCGGAACAGAATGTCACAGCAGAAATTATTAGTTCTTCAATAATTTCTATAAATTCGCTGTTTTATTGTTTCACAATTAATTCTTTATTGAGAAGTAAGTCTTTTAAATTAAATTTTATTAATGATAAGAAATCCAAATAAATTGAGAATAAACAATTTTTTTAACGAAATTCTCTTAATTGCAATATAGCAGAAATCTATATATGATTGACTTAGTTCTAGATAGATCTAAATGCAATTTTTCCGAGCAAATTGAGTTACTGATGGATTATTGTACATAATGATAAAAATTTTTAAATATTTCATACTAAATCCCATATTCATAAAAATCATTCAATTTGATGAAAATATTTTTTTGTGACTTATAACGGTATCGAAACCTCATAATTCCGATCATTCTTAATAATTTCCATCATCACATTAAGTACCCATAAGAATTTAAACTTCAAATTCGTTTTTGCATTAAGACGATATAGAACTGAACTGACGATATGTATTTGAAACATTTTAATCAATAATTTATTAAAATGCAATTTCAAAACTAAAATTTTTAATTTTTTATACATTCAGCAAATAGTACATTGAAGTTCAAAGATGGCAGATATCTTACTACATCTTTCGATTTTGGATTCGAGTTTCCTAATAATTCAATTTACCTTTTTTTACACGATTGGCAAGATATGCCTTCTTTTAATGATTGGAACTCTATTTCTATAAAAGAATTTAATTGGTATGTGTTATCCTATTCACACAAAACATATCAATTACTACAGAAACCTTATTCGACGGATTGCATCGACTATTCTCTTGAAACTAAGCATTTATCACAACTGGACTGCATTCGTAAATGCAAATTAAGTAAAAGTATTGAAAAATGTAATGCATTACCGAATTTAACAGATATATATGAATGGGAAATTGATAAATTTGCTGATGAAAAGTTTGCTAATAATTGCAAAGGGAATATTGATCTGGAGCGCACTTGTTATAAGGCATGTCCTCATATCGATTGCATAAAGCATTTCTATAAACCAACTATAATTACATCTCAAGCTCTTGACCTGAGGGAAATTCGAATTACTATAGGTATTCCGACAGAACCTAAAACTATCTATTTTTATAAGCCTAAAATGGAAACAATAGAATTTGTTTGTTATATCGCTTCGATATTGAGCTTATGGTTTGGTTTCTCTATAGCATCACTCTATGTTTGGTTTGAGAAATCTATTAATTGGTTTAAATTCATATTGATTTCTAAATCAAAAGTCAATGTTAACCACAATTATCTTGTTATAAAAAACTATCAAAAATATTGAGGAATGACTTCTTTCTTTTATTTTAAATTGTATAATAACTCTACTCAAAAATATTGCTGCACCACTTATTTCAATTTCATTAAATCTATTAAATAGTTCATTGAAATTAAATGATAGTCATTAACCCATCAGTGAGATCATGGATTCACTTGAGACTATATCTTTTGGCTCTATGTGTCGGGATAAAGGGTGCTCGAAAGCATTGTAAAAGATTTTTATGTTATAATTTTTTGCCTCTGTAAACGAGTCCTTTACCCAATCACATGATCTCTAACCAATATTGTTTTACAGTTACAGTTATAGACTTTTCCTAATAGGACTATAGCAGGGACGCTCAAGTTATACCACTTGAAGCACCAGAAGCTTATATTTTTACTTAAAGTCTGCAAGTAGTGCGATCAGTACCCTCTTTTAACTATGAAAACATGTCACACTTTAACCGCTGATCTATAAAATTCCTTTACTTTCTATTTGTGGATATTGGATGTTATACAGTGGGTATCAATTTTTATTAACTAACACTAATTTTAAATGTAACAATTGAGACATACAGAGTATAATGTTTATAAGGTTTCTATAGAAAATTCTTCACTATATATATATGTATGGAGGTTCATTGAAAATAATTATATTTTGATAATTTGATGAATTATTCAAAGAAATGACCTATTTCTCATGAATATAAACAGACTGAATCAGTATTGTATATTATAATGCATTAGTTATTGAACATCATTATTAAAATAAGAGTTAATCTTTTACAATATTATTGCCACATTGATTTCATTGTCGAAATTTGACTTTAAATTTTCTCATATACAATGATACTCAACAATATAAAAATTTTAAAGCAAAAAAATCAAATTATAAATTTAGTCTCAATGTAATATAAATATAAATAAGATTATTTGTGAATATTGATGTGTTATGGTACATTTAAAACTGTGCTAAATATTTTCATGCAATTATATAATATTCATGCACCGTCAGCAAGGCAGAATAAGTATAGAATTATACCTTTTGCTTACAGTTTAATGACATCAAAATTCGAAATGATGTACAGTGAAGTATTAAAAGAGTTGAATGATCCCCCTTTCATTATCTGAAAGTACTTTATTGGAAAAATCATTTACTTAATAATTATGTATAATCCCCCCTTTTTAAGATCTAATTTATGTATTCATACTTTAGAAATAATTCAGTAAAAGTATAAAAAGAGATAACAACTTATTATAAGTTACTTCTTCTTCTTTTTATACTTGTTTTATAGTCTAACGTGCTGTCTTTCTCACATTAGTTTTAGATTACAGTATACAATACTGTAGTGCAATGTTATTTAGTTTTTAAATATAATAATCATTTTTGTGTTCGTTTTACATCATGTGTGTCTTTTTATAATAAAAAAAAACTTAGAAAAATCCAAAACATAAGTTTCCTTCATTTATTGAAGTCATAATAATAAAATAATCAAAAAGTACAGTTCAGCCTAAAATGGTGCTGACAATATTGATGTAAAAAATTTCCAAAAAACGGTTTTGTCAATAAACCGTCCCACTCCCAAATAACATCTATTTTTTCAGCAAAACAATTAGAAGAGTCCCCCCTTTCATGATTTTTGTATAAGATTTGCACAAAGAAAAGGTAGTAAGAAAAAGAAATTAGCTAAAGCATTAATTTTTAAGCTCAAAATGTATTGATAATTTAACACTTGACCAAATATATTACGATTTTCAAAAATATTAATTCTTAAATAACTGATTGATAAAAAATATTATTATTATTAAATGAATGACTAAAGTATTGCCAAGTTAATTAAGTATTAACAGAATAATTATAATCACATAAATATTTTTATATGAGAATCAGTTACATTATTAAGCGCACATATCTATGAATCGTTTCATCCATTAGTATTTGAACGAAATGTGCGCGTTATTTTTTATAATGGGTTTTATAATTAAGAAATAGAATAACATTTACGCGCTAATTCATATTGTTGACGCGATACTAGCTGACACAAAATTTTTAGCAAATCAGCTAGTGCAAGAAGTAGCAATATTGTCGACCACCTGAAAAGTCAATCGCAAAGAAAACACTTCGGGTTTTCTCGCTGATGACATTTAAAATGAGATCTATCATTTCAAATCATTTTGTGAAAGATATTCAGTTTATTTTAACTAAAGTGAATGATAAGTGGGTTCTTAAAAGTTTATTTTTCTAGTTTCGGAGTTCTAGCCTCAAAGAAAATGCCGTTTCGGATTAAAAGCCTCGGATTTTAAGCCTGCACCCGCACTTAACCGGATTTTTATCTTTTTGTGTCTGGATCGGGCTTTTTCGGCCAAACTCTTCCAATCCAAACCCGCTCGACATTTCTGTACCTGATTACCTGTGTTCCTGTTCTGACTTTGTATCTGATATATTTATATAATCAAATTCTATTGCATTTAAGGAGAAAATTCTTATTTGATAGAAATGTAAATCACATTAAAATAATAAATATTAAATCAAAAAATCGAAATTTTTCTGATGCTTAAAATTTTATTCGATACTAATTAATTTCATTAATCATTGTTATAATTAATAAAATTTTCACAAAAAAACATTTAAATCAAAAGAGATTAAGTGGAGTTAAGGTTTTCTGCAATCCCAGCATTTATATGCTTTTTCAACCGATTGTGTAGGATATGACAAATACTTCTTCTATCAATAGTGTGTGTAAGGATTCTTTTTAGGGTTAAATTGTTCATGTGGTCCTAGAATTTTTTTACCTAAATCTTTTAGGGCTTAGGCCCGAAATACTACTAGTGTTACATAATATAAGTACTGTGTATTTAATGAAAAAACCCACAGTTTGACAATCCATCAGTTGTTGTCTGTTGCCATCCAACTAAATATTATCATCTCCTGTAATGCTTTTCCAATCGAGACAATCCCTAAAACCTGCTTTTTAGAGTGCTTTTATGCAAAAGTTTTTAGAATTATTCAGTAAGAAAGCATGATTTAGGGATTAATATTAAATAATAATATACAGTCTCGTGATATTTTATTTTCTATTTAATCTAATATTTTATGTTACAGTTGGAGTCACTATTGAAAAAAAATTATTTCGATTAAATCTTTAAATATTCAAATAAATTATTCTTAATAACCTCTATTTTTTCTGTTCTGTTTTCTGTTCCTGCCATCAATTACAGGTACATTAATAGTTGTTGGTTTCCGAATATAATTCACGGCTTGTAATATAGACAATATTATGTTTGGATCAGTTGTATCTGGTGTTTCTCTGATAGCCCCATCATTAGCTGAGATGTTTAGATTACTTCTCAATGATTTGAAATTTTGAGTCAGTTTTTTCTGCATTTCTTTGAGATAACCAATAAATTCGAGATTAAAAATGAAAATATATCATGAAATTTCAGTAGAATGTTCTTAGTAGTGATATTTGACAGTAACTGAGCTATTTTAACTTTAAGTGTAACCCTGAAAAGTTGCTTTGAAATCCATTCAAATACAATTCTCACATTGATTCCAAACCAAATACCTCTGATAATCACATCATTAGCTAAGACGTTTAGATTACTTCTCAATGATTTGAAATTTCGAGTCAGTTTTTTTCTGCATTTCTTTGAGATAACCAATAAGTTCGAGATTAAAAATGAAAATATATCATGAAATTTCAGTAGAAAGTTCTTAGTAGTGATGTTTGACAGTAACTGAGCTATTTTAACTTTAAGTGTAACCCTGAAAAGTTGCTTTGAAATCCATTCAAATACAATTCGCACATTGATTCCAAACCACATACCTGTAAGACCTCCACAATTGCATAAATATTCACTGAATGTCATAATTGGTTCTTCTATATAATATAGCATTGGTTTACTTGTATCCCAAAAAAAAGACCAGTGAATTAACGGTTTCTTAGATTTACGAAAGTTATAATACTGTTCTTCACCAATTGCAATATTTTTAGAAACTTCGATATGAATATTGAAACAATTTTTGGGACAAATTTTTAGACATTTCTCTGTGAAATCTCCTAATCTAAGAGATCGTGAACATTTTTCTAACAAGTTTTTCGAACTATTTCCCAAATTCAATACTTCATCCTCTAATTCATTTTCGTTTTCTGTGTACAAAAATGCAGGAGATTTTAATTCTAGTTCACATATTTTTTGGCCACATTTGACAATACAATCTGATTGTGATTTAGAGTGAAAGGGCATTATTTTTGAACCATAATCAATACACTCTCCAAAAGGGTATCCCAAAAAGACTTCAACCGATTTAGTCAATGCTATCGATCTATCCATATTGACATAACTGCTAATTATAAATTCGTTATTTTTTATTCTCTTTTTGGTACCCAATTCGGAATAAATAAATGTTTGAGGCGAAAAAATGTAGAAAGGAATAAGATATAGATTCTCGAAGCCATAAATAGATTTAAAAACAGTTTTGTTAAAAGTGATTTTTAAGAAGTGTTTATCTTTTGAAACTTTTAAATTTTTCTCAATTTTGCGTATTGGCACAAATCTGATAAATTTCTGAATGAAATAAGCATGATTTAACAAAATATTTTGCGACTTTAATTCATATGAATTATCCTTTAAATCAATTTTTATATATTTCTTCGTAATATCATATTCAGAATGTTTAACCAATAATTTTTTTGAGATGTTATTCTTAAGAACACATTCAAAAAAACGCCTCCACGACTCTATCTTCATAGTATTCTCAACACATATATCATGCGAAAAATTGGGGAAATTTATATTCGTTCTATTATTAGTTGTCAAAGAAGTGATTGTAATCGCAGGTATATATATATCTTCTTCTACTTGTCTAATATCAATATTTGTCACAGAACCGAATTGTAGAAATGAATGTGTTATCATTATTATTTGCAGTGAAAATAATACCATCAAAATTGCCGAGACTATTGACTGCATTGAAAATTTTTAAGTTTCAAATTACAAATATATATGTATACTTTTCAAAAGAAAATTTAACATTAATTTTAAATTATTTGTGAGTTTTGAATTTTTCAACTCAATTTAGTTTCGATATCTAAGCATTCTTAAAGTTCAAAATGTTCGTTTGCATGAATCGAATTTTCAAATTAAGGCATTACAGCTGATTAGTTATTTAAAATAAGTACAGTTACGCTCAAATGAATCGGGAATATTTATTAAAATATATACTTTTTTGCAATGAATCTTAAAATTTTTATAATGTTAAAATCTGTCATACACTAGAGTATATATTTTATTTTAGCCAAATATTCCCGATTCATTTAAGTAACTATAATTGTAACTGTAACTCTTAATTACATTTCCCCTTATCTCACATTGATTGACACATTAGTTAACATTAATTAATATCTTTTCATTGTATAAACAATCAAGGTTATAAATTATCCCTGAACGTCTGGTGGGATCCCAGAATAGATGACTCATCTCACGAACTGATGCCTTCATAATTTTGGTTAAAGATTAATTTTTATCTTTGAATAATATGAATAAAGATAATCAAAGTGTATAGTAAGTGAATTAATAAGCCAATAATAAAAGGCTTTCATTTGATCTATTATTTGTAAATAAATGTTAAATATTTATAAAGTTATTTTTAATTAAATGATGGGGAAATAAACTTTGAACACCCTCTGTATATTAGTAAAATGTCTTATTTTAATATTGTTTCTAATAGAAAAAAAATTGTTCTGATTGGTAATTTGAATCTGTAAATGACCTGTGCAATCGTATGTGTGATCGTATAAATATGTGAACATACCTGACTGCGTCCTTTGAATATATTGAAAAGTGCCAGTTTAATAAACTTAAACCAGTCATGTTTATTAACAAACTCTAATGTTTTTCGTTTCAGTTCTCTTTTGAGCCAATAAATACCACTAATTTGGTTGAAATCTTGGAACAAATGAACCATTTTCCCCGTAATGTACTCTAAATCTATTCCACGCCAAAAATTAATCAAATTTGCGACTGCAATTATAAAATCATAGAATATCATGATTGGCTTATAAATCATTCTCGTGTAATAATCATTAGTGAAATATATATCCATTTCATCTGAGCTTGCAGGCACTAGTAATTCGTCAACAATGTATACCTTTTCGATACAAGAAACTGGACATTCATTATTAAAATTATTTTGAATCGAATTTTTTAACATTTCTGATACATGGCCTTCATTTTTATCGCAAAACGTCAAATTGGGTTCAATTAAGTTTATTTTCAATGTAATAGTTAATAGATTTTCATGGTTTTGAATACAATGGTTTTCACTCATCAGTTTTTTAAAATAGCATTCATTCAAACAATCGCTTCGTGTTTTATCATCATATTTACGACAGTTAGTATCGTATGGATATTCCAACCTTTCGAAATCATAAAGTGATATTCTAACTGTAGGCGATTGTTCGTCTATATTATAAAGTGATTCATGAACTGAAAGAGAAGGCAATATTGATTGTGAATGGACATAAATTTTAGATTCAATTTAAACTTTTTCAAATGGATGCTTTAATTGAAATTTAATAATTAAATTATTCCAATTGAAAAATTCACGTTTAATATTTATTCCAAGTTTTTTGAGTTCACCAAAAAGAACTGTATGACACTTTCCAAGTTGTGAAAAACTGAGAACTATCTCCTTGTAACTTTTGCAGTTGACGGTTTCATAATAAGTCGAATTAATACTTAAAGAACACTCAATTAAACTTTTATAAAATATTATTTCTTTACGAATACTTTCAAACTTTTTATTATTTGACATTTCAGAAACCTTTTCGATATATTCTGCTTTATTGTTCACATCCAGTATTGAAATAATAAATTCAGATATTGCGTTGAACTGACTAGTCTGGGAAAATTTTGCATGTCAAATAAGCAAAGAAAAAAATAATTAAATTTTTAATATTCAATGATTAAATTATATAAATATGAATTATTTGTTTGAAAAATATTATTTGTTTTAATTTTTAATTTCAATTTATTTTGGGGGAAAATTATGATCATTATAAATAATTTTGGTTTTTTATATTTACTAAAAAACACGAATCATTCATAATGAAGATTAAACATAACGTTTCGTGTTTTGGGATTTCAAATAATTCATTTTCAATAACTTTCACGAAACAGAAACAAATAAAATTATTTGAATCAACTGAGCTTACATTTACTTTTTCTGGGTATTCATAATCATTGAACGCAGGGAAATCTTCTAATGGCTCGGGATAATTATAGAGCTTAAGGAAAGTAGAGCACAATTCAATGACTAGATTTTTTTTGATTAAATGATTTTTTGTCGTCAATTTAGATTCTAAACCATATTTTTGGCATTCGGCGTCATGAAAATATGAATTATTCCAAATATCTTTATTGAAAAATTATTCTTCAACATGGTATTGATTACATAATGTTATAGAAGGTAATAATTCATCTGAAATGGTTCCGTTTGAATCATACAAAGAAACTAATTTAATATTAATATTTGTCGAGAACTTCAAATAATCCTAAGTTATTGTGTAAATTTGCAAAATGAGACATAGAATGCAGATAAATTTGATAAGAAATTTCAAGTTATACTCATTGATTTTTTTGAGTAATTCATTAATTTGCTTTACTATTAGATGAAATATTCTTAAATTTCTCAACGAGTATAAAAGATAATCTATATTTATATAATGAAGAAGTATTCTTTTGAAAAATCTTATTATTAATCTCAAAATTACATCTAAGCTCATGGCAGAAAATCCAAACCACAGTGACATAAATCCTCCTATATTTGACATATACATGACTAACGAATATTTAGCTTCGAATACATATTCAAATATTGGTGAATTCCTTGCTTTGAATCGATAAACATTTTGACCTGTTTTATCATTTCTTTCGAAACTCATAAGAGTCAAAAAATATTCTTTATTACAATCTTTTTTACACAACTTATTGCAATAACTTTCATTAATAACTAAATTTGAACGATTGCATAAATCATTTGATATCTGATTGATGTTAATGGAGAAATATCTCTCATCTAAGAATGGATTAGGTGAACAATTATGTATCTTTCTATAAAGATTTGTTAAACAAATAGAAATACAATCATCATGAGATGTCTCAAGTTTATCTGCAAAATAATTAAGATAAATGCTTGTATTATATAAACTTCACGGGAAAAAATATTATAAAAATTTATATAAACTTTAGCTTTATTTGTTGATAACTTAAGTGCATTTTAAACGGTCTAAGTACGCTTCCTGTTGGGGGTATTTTTATAATAATTTCATAAAAAATATGGTTAGTAACTAACAATTCGATTAATTAATCAAACAATTATCAATAGGACTTTATGTGTTTTTATGCGTTTTGAGCATTTTTACAAAATCTTGGAAAAATTTTTTTGTCAAAAATTTCTAAAATGTTCATTTAAAAAATTTGAAAAACTTCCGTGGTGCGTTCTTCTTGGAACACCCTGTATGTGAGAATCTTGTGAGAAGCTGTAGCTTATGACAGTTTTGGATGTATGAGTTTTGGATCTTTTAAGGCTAAAATTAATTTTTCAAGGATTAACAATGCACATTTAAAAGGAATTCGAAACATGGGAAAGCTAATGTCATGACGGAATATTTAAAAATGTTTTTATATTGATTGATCCAATCCCTATAAGGAAACGCGTGACTTGTTATATTAGGACTCATTAGGTGCATATTAGCATTAAATGATTTATAAGCCACAATATTTTTACAAATTTTAAGTACATATAAGCATTAAAAAATTGTAAAACCTTAATGACATTTCTTACTTTTATAGTCGTCACAATCAG